>JAVQIZ010205513.1:0-23400 GCA_036023535.2 Galaxias brevipinnis
AAAAGTATGCATTTACTTAAAAATCACATGGTAGCGCATTCTCGCAGTAATTTCTCCCTTTCAAAATGGGCTACTTCATACTATTCAATCGAGGTAGCCATTTTAGAGGGGAAGCAACATTTTCCAGTTGTATCTGTTTAAAATTTTCAGTTGTATTTGATAATATGTGATACCGGGAAGCCCATTCTGAGGGGGAGGCTCAGAATTTCAGAACACCGGTGCTGATAACTCAATGCAATGTTGAGAAGCAAGTGGGTTGCAGTGGGAAACCCTTCTATTATCAAACGATCTATATGATTGATTCACATATTTACACCAATGCGCTACCAAGGAAATGCTCATGCGCAGTTTGCGAAGGTAGCCCATCCTGGGGGGGAGGCTCAGAATTTCAGAACACCGGCACTCAATCTCAAATGTTGCAAGCATTTAGTTCTTCAGAATCATAGGAATGAGGGCAACATTGACATAACAAACAAAAACAATTGCCTCCTATCACTTTGACACAATTGAAAAACACAAGGGCATTCACCAAAACCAAACATATATGTCATGTCATATACTGTCATGGCAGTGCCATAGGCACATTTGTCAAGCTATCAAATGTTATACAATTGAATAGCTACACAAATCTATGTTATTGAGTATCTTAACCTTGAGACTGAGATGTGCTGGCTGTTATTGTGAAAGAGACTGGGGTTGGTGTTATTTGCTCATTGCATCATGGTGTGTTTGAACATCCCCCTAAAGCAGAGCAGGGGTTATGATCAGGAACCATTGCAACTACTATGTGATCTTTCCTCTGTATACTTTAACACAACGGCATGTTTTAACATAGTGTGTCACCAAATAATGCCCACAGTTATTAGCAACACAGTAGACACTCAAAACAGGTTGGGAAAATTCCAAAGCTTTTCACACTTTATTTGTTCACAATTAAATATACAGGGCACTTCATCAATCATTCCATTCAGAATTGTCATAATAATAGTGAGAAGAAATTAGTATTTTTTCAAATGTGTATTTGTTCTTGTCCAAGGTACAAACAACGACTGCGCTGCACTTGTGAAGTGCCCCAAACTTCCCCCAGCACAAAATAAGGAGTAGGGCCAGAGGGAGATTAAAATGCATCTCGAATGTCATGTGACATTTAGTCGGAGCCTCTATGGTTACATTACAGAAAGTCAAAGGGCAAAATAATGGCCAGAGCTATAAATAGAGGTTCAAGACTGGGCTGAGCCGCAAAGGCCACACCGAATAAAATTTAGACTAGAGCGCAATGCAAAGGAATGTGTTTGAGAGCCAGGCAACTGCCCTCACAGTTACACCAAGAATACAGAACTGGTGGAGTGAGTACATGAACGACTTTACTCTGTATCTTATTCCAATCTGTAAGTCTCTGATTTTAACTACTATAGCTAGCTAATGATAATGTAACATAACAATTTACTTAATTTTAAGCTTCATTTTAGAAATGTAATACATGTTACTGATAATATATCTGACCACAATTTGACATAAGGTAGTCACTTAAGGCCTGAGTCTCCAAGACTGCCATATCACCTTTCGCATTAGGTCAGTGGTTATTATTACCGAAGAACAACTCCCTGCCTTACCTAGGGCAACGTTCAACGCTAAGCAGCATTTCTATTAACTTTTTTTTCCCAGTCAGAAGTGTCACAGGCCTGATCTAAACAAGTGTGGAGTGGACAAGGACTGGATTGGAACATTCATTCATATCGAGCTCTTCAACATTTCTCAGGCTGTTAAAGTATTAGGAAGCTCTTCAGCATTTCTCAGGCTGTGTTTAAAGTATTGGGAGGCCACTTAGATTGAATTGACAATGACAAACATATTCCATAACATAAGGTTAGCATCCTGCCCACCCCTCCTGTGTATTAGTCGGGTGTAGATTTGTTTCTATTGGTAAATCGCAGGTATTATTAAATCACTGACAGGGGATGATGCTCTCCACACAGCTGTAGGTCCAGTCCTGACGCTCGTTGAGGGGCAGGACATGCTGGCACACCTAGGAAAATAAGAGACGGGCTGCTGAGTCGTTTCAGGCAAACAAAAACAAATAAAACAAAAACCTGATACATTTCGTTTGTTCTTGTTGCTACGAAGGAGTAGACAGGACACCCAACAGAAAATCTCACCGCCTTGGTCCTAGCCGGCACTTCCACAGCGAACACACTCATGCCTCTGCTGCTGCAGCAGTTCTTGCTCTGCTCGTTGTTCACATGGACGGTCACCTTCTGGTCGGTCTGCAATAGATAGACCTGTGGTAAGGACGGCAGGAGCGAGCTAACTGAGGAGCACATTACGTTTTGCTTAAGCTTTGGTAGATGTGTAGACCTTTTTTACCAGCAAACTTTGCCACATTTATAGTAACTCTCATTTAAAGCCAGCCTCCACTCTCTTCTCACTCCTCCCCCCATTCATTTGAGCTTGCGACAAAAGCATTCTCCACGGAGGAATTCTGTTGCCGTGTGAGTGAGAATTGTGGGTGCATACTAATGACAGTGTGTGAAAGTGGACTTTACACTGCAGACATTAAGAGTTATCTCACAAGCCAAACTGCAGTGGTTTTTCAACAGGGACATACATACTACCATGTTCATGACGATACATCTTGAATAATGCCATGTCTTTAGGTCAAAGGAATCTCTTGTACCTTGTTGGATATAAGGGAGGAGATCCGGTGCTCCCCCTTGTGGGTGTATATGAGGATGTTGTCCTGGCCCCTCAGGGCCCTGGCCTCTCCCCGGGTTGTGATGGACTTCTCCAGGGCCACGTTCAGCATCCTTGCACCAGCCTCCAGACTGACCGGCTGGACTGAGGGCTGGCTGCCCTCACAGTGGACATCTATCTGAAAGGGACAGGCCTGGTGGAGGGGGACGGGGAGGGGGAGGGACACAGTGGGTAGTAAAGAAAATACTTAAACGTGTAATCTGTATGTAGTGAGTTATGAGTTAGACAAGGATGTTGCTGTGTACGTGTTTGTTTTGAAATGTGTTTAAGTGAAATGTACGATCCTTCCAAGTCCATAAGTACATGTAGGTGTTTATGTGAGTGGACAAAGTTGTGAGTAAATCAAGATTCTGATGTTGCAGGGTCTGTGTTTGTGTGTGCAGGTGTGATGCCCTTGTTAACCCACCTCCACCATCTCTAGGGAGCGGTTGTAGCCCATGGCCTCCAGCGTGACCCACAGGTCGGCGGGGTCTCCGTTCCGCTCCCCAGCCTCCATCAGGTTGAGCTCCATGAAGCCCTGCCGAGTCAGTTGGTTCTTCCTGGTATCAAAGTTTTCTATTGCAGAGTAGTAGGGCAAGTATGAGCCATAAAACACTTCATTAGACAAACAAATATAAAACCTATTTTTATTCTAATGCAAACTAGAATACAAACTTAAATCTAGTCATGATAGCTGACAGCTGACGACTGACAGCTTCTAGAATGAGATGTAGTGACCTTATAGTTAGATGACGGATATCTTTGACAATGTAAAGGTCTACCAATGATGGTATGTCATGACCTTTGCACACAGCCCAGGCCTCCTCATCGCACTTCTCCCCACTGGTCCGCAGCTCAAAGAAGTTGTACTCCTCCAGACTGAGCAGCCCATTCCCATCCAGGTCTATGACTTCAAATATGTCCGACAGCACCTCCCTGTGGCGGAACACCAGTAGCACATAGGAGGAAGGCTGGCAACATAGACATTGACATTGAATGGCAGACTTGAAAACAAGGGTTATCCTGTACACTGTATATCATTAACTTATTCACACAATGAACACGCACACACACACATACACACACGCACACACACACGCACACACACACGGCTTACCTAAACTCCCTGGTGAGGTCCAGCTCCCCGGTGTCCGTCCTGTTGACCAGCTGGATGGGTTTAGAGACACTCCTTGTCCTCTTTCTCAGTCTGCAGCCCGTGGTGAATGGCAGGAGGTAGTAGGCGCCAGCACTCAGCTCACCCCTCCACCCACACTTCTGACGGACATGAGGCCGCAAGAATAATGGCCACGTTCAACACCGGTAGTTCAAACGAATGTGCACACATGCACACGCACAAAACATCCTTGTGACACCAACACACCCTTACCTCCTTGTCCCTCGACTCTGTGAAGCACACTAAAGTGGATTCCTCGTGGCTTTCACTCGCAGACACCACAAAAAGAGACGTGTCCACCGTCATCCAGGATGAAGGCTTTTCTGAAACCACAAGGGATTCCCGACATTGGGATAATCTCAGTTTCAAGCTACAACACCAACACAAGTGTGAACACCATCCTTCTGACGTGAATTTAAACTCAACGTCCGTCTGCCTTACCTTGCCTATGGGTCATGTTGCGAGGCTGGACCGTGAGGTAGACACAGGTGGTCTGGGGGAGATGGAGGCGGTACTGTAAGGAGCTGATGGTTCCGTCTTCCTCCAGAAAGAAACATCCCTTCACACTGCTCTGGTTCCACTTCTAGAGACAACAAGGGAGCGCATCACCATAAAGCAACTACAGACAACTTTTATGCATCACAGTATTACCAATAGATTTCTACTGATAGCACATTGTAATGTCTCTGGGGGAATTAAGAAACGGTTCAGATCCGTCCTCTGATTAGTGTCAATATTTAGTACTAATTTTGTCTGCCGCCGTGTACAATCTCCTGTAAAACTGACATATTGCTTTACGGCACAAGGAAGTGCATCACTAAATCAAGAAGAGATGTCCACACTTGGAGTATAGTCATTTATCGTGCTAGCGATATGCCGTGACCGTGAGCATCCTGCACGTCTTCTTTGCAAGGGTTAGGGAACCAAGCACCAGTACCGTTACACCAAGCAAACACTAGGGGTCGCCAAAATCTCCTCCTACACGATGCTGCCTATAGCAACTTTAACTGGCTTCATAATAGCATAAGCCCAATGCAGTTTGGATAGACAGCACTATGGATTGGCTATGAAGCCGGCATTAAAGAAAAATAAGCAACGTATAACGAAGGAAGTTTACAAATGACATGAGTCTCTGTTCAAAATATATAGTAAGTACTATTTTTGTGAGACAGTAATTACTGTACTCCACTCATCTCCACTCACATACACTTCCAAAAGCATATTCATAATTTCATGCTTCAACCCCTGAGTACAAAACAACGCTACACAGTTCCATAAAAGAACCACAAGATGGCAACATAGTAACACTACGGTTCAAACAAGGGCTACAATAAATCACATTTTAGGGAGTGATATGGCAAATGAGGCTTTATTCATCTTCATTCTTTGGTAAACATAGGCTATTCAATCAAAGTATCAACACCATTTTGGCCATTTGAGACTATTTATGAACTCCACTCCGTCACTTCTTTTATTTTGAAATGCTTTCAGCTTCTGTCAACCAGGAAATTAGGTAATAATTCCAAATGGGAGAGAATCATCAAAATAGGAAAGGCTAGTTGAAGCCATTGGAGACGCATTAAACGACATACTGTTGATGTGGACATACTGTAGGAGAACATTGTGGGCAACACAGAGCGTGAAATAGCCTATACATCTTATAAGGTGCTCAACAAATCAGCAAGTTAAACAAAGAAACAAACTCCCATAAAGTCGGAGGATGTCACTTCTGAAAAGAAAAGCCATTTTCCAAACGTATTTATGTTGGCTGGCGAGATGTGAAAGGGATCAAACCATAACACTTCAGTGGTTTGTCCAGCCGATGCCAAATAAGGAAAACCGCCCCGAGCACCGATGTCCACTTTAAGAGACCCTGAAATAAAGCTACACGGAGACGGGGTCAGCCTCATGCAGGCCCCTGTCACCTCCTTCAGCCAGGCCAAAGATTTACAGTCCCACGGAGTGCCACAAACCCAACACACCCAAACAAAAACCACTCATTCCCAGGTCCCAATTATCAAACCTGGCTTCTGCCATAACGCCAATATACGGAGAGGGACTTCTAACCAGGCAATCTCCTGACACACATTCTTTAACCCGCTGACTGTCGGGCCCTTTCCAATCTCGCTCTGACCTCGGAGGGAGTGGAAGCAATTATATTTTTGCAGTAAAGAAAACCTGGGCGAGGTTAAGTCAAAAAGAGTGAAAACAAAGAAAAGGGGATCAATAGCAACACTCTATATGAATCGATCCAGCCTAAATTTGCCACAAAAAGGACAAAAACAACAAAGCAACAGCAACATAGCCTTGTCTTAACAAAAACAGAGAACCACAGACACGGCCAGTCTGAATGGCCGGTAAAAGTAATAGGCCATGTACTAGGTATTTTTAAAGTTCTACTTTAATGACAGCTGGAACACCATGTTATTGCATACAATGCTTTGCTTTAAACATACAACCATGTCATTTGGTAAATCCCAATGCAGACAAGGGCCCAATCGGATCAGCATGAGCGGTGCTTTAGTGTGCCATAACACACCCCATGTTTAGTGCAGTAGCAAGCCATGTGAGTTGGACTAAGCCCGTGCTTCAAAAGCGTACCTGTAAAGCTGTGGGCTCAGCCAATTTGTTGCTCCTGCTGCCACCGGCTGTCATGGTGATAGAATTAGACAGCGATGAGCGTCTGCTGCGGGCCGAGGAGGGGCGGGATGACGATCTGCTGTCTGTCAAAAACACACACAGTATGTAACAGCACTGATATACAACACATCTAGTCTGAATGTTCAAATAAGACGGACATATGGTTGAAGAGTGCAAACATCTCCCACATCGTAAACATCTTGACCAAAAAATAAGGTTGGCCCTATATCTGTTCAAATGGAGATGAGTCTAACACACTGGTTGCCCTTTGGGGTTTAATTGTAGGTGTATAAAGTTCAACCTGGTTTAATTAATTATGGAAGCATTCCTTATTACAAATAACACAATCTCAGGCTTTCCAATCCATTATCTTGCACAACTCTTTCCCAAACCCCTGATTGCAGTTGGAAAAAATACAATTTCAATAATTAGAGGCTTAATTGTTTCCTAGACCAGTTGAGAGGCAACAGAATGTGATTCACTTTAGATCAAGAGAAACAAATAAGCCCTCAGTGATTGATTTGTGTTGATTGCAGTATTCTGTTATCAAGGAACCAATACAAACTGTTTTGAGATAGTAGACAGACATAAAAACGAGCCTTGCAAAGCCTCTAGTAAAGCTGACACATCTATGATATTACTTAAAAACACACATACAGTTACTCTTGACATGCTTTTGACAAACATGACCAATGAAATCACTTGGTAGAACAAAGAAAAGCCCCTTCGTTCACAGGCCGTCATCACAAACCAACCTGCACCGGTGTTAGAACCTTGTTCAAATGTAAAGGTCATAAATCAATACCGCAGAGAGGCACAATAATGTAATAATCCCAGCACTATCTCAGAAGCCATTTGTTTTTCCGCAGTCTTGGTTGTCGAGCGAGCGGGGCCCTCCCTGTGTAATCCCTCATGATCTACTCCACACAATGGTGGGATTTTCCAATCAATACCCTGAACACAGACTGCCCACTTAAGGCAACCCCACTCTAGTCTTTTCATCTCTGTCGGACCTCGGCTCCCCCTCATTGGGGAACATTGGTCTACTCTGCCTCCCCGGGAGCCTCTGTCCACCTCTTAATGACAGCCATGATTACCCAAATCACCGTACCTTAGAATGCCCTCCCTCCAAACCCACCACTCTAATGGGAGTAGATTATGATGTATGAATCGCATCTTCGTGAGGTGATTTGTCATGGTGAGCAAAATAAGAAATCGATCCATAACAGAGCAATAGCACATTCTTCATAACTACTTTGGGAGGCGCTCGCAGTGAAGGTGTTTGTACTGTGTAAGTTGTAAGCTTGCCTAACAATGTCCAGGCTTCAGTTACTACCTCCATTCTGACACGTGGGAGGCCTACCTTTCTTCTCCGATTCTTGTCTAGGGGCCTCCTGTAGCTGAAGGACGGCTGCTGACGCTAGGCTCTTAGCAGGACTGTCAGTCTGGTTGCCAAAGTTCTGCCTCTTCAGCTTGGCATCAGCCTCTAGCCTCTCCAGGGCTGCAGCTTGACACTGTTCTGCTGTGGACACCAGCAACCGGCAGAACTGACAGGGAATCAGTCAGTCAGAACCAGTCAGTAATGATACCCCCTGACAGGAGTTGCTTCTCTTGGCACAATGAGGTATAACGGTAATAAAGTGAAGCCAATCGTGCATGTCAAATCTCACCTCTGCATACTCCAATTTCCCGTCTTTGTTAGTATCTGCTAAAGAAAAAATGGTGTTCACCTCCTCCAGGGACATTTTCTCTCCTTTCTGAAAAATTTAGAATGTAATATTATCAGAGAAATTACTAAAATACAGTCAAATGTGAAAAAACATTGTATAAATAGGCTATCGTTTCCCTTACGGAAGTAAGCACTTTCTCCAGTTCACTGTGAGAAATATAGCCGTCACCATTAATATCAATTTTTTTGAAGGCTCTCATCAGTTCATTCTCTTCTGTTGGCATCTCGTTCTTAAGTATCTCACAGAAATCGTCAAAGTTCAGTTTAGAAGTTATTGGGGTCCAGTACTTGTTTAGGGTTGCCTGGGATGGATTTCTACCGGCCTGCTGGAGAACTGAGATAGCCAATGATTAGCTGACTAGCGGCCACTCATTGCAAGTTACCTTTATGCATAAGCATTTGATATTATTTGTGAACTTACACAAACATTGGTATGTATAGTGTATGTATGTATGTATGTATGTATTTACGTATGTAACAAAAACAAATGTCATGACATTTTTATTTCTCACCACGACATAATTGTTCTTTTGATGAGATATTTGTCAGACTAGATCTGAAAACAGTCAGGTAGGCAGCTCTACATTGCATGTAGAAAGTCTCTTCGTGAGCGGCATGATACTTTGGCATTCCAAGAGGTGGAGATGATGCTTGAGCAGACATTCTAGGATTCTATCAAGAGAGCAACATTATTACCATATTGTTGCCCTCTTTGGTAATAGAGAGCAACATTAGACACTCCCTCTTTGGCGTACAGTTAGTAACATTCAAAACGTTACGTCTCTCATTATTGATTAATCAAAGACAAGGGCTTGTTAATGCAAAAGACACATAGGGTTAGCAACTAGAGGCAGCAGTACAGTCTAATGACTGTTAGCGGTAAACATGCGTATAACATTGCACAATATAAAAACTACATATTATAAGGAATGCAATTTTTACCTCAAAACTTGATATGCTAAAGCAGATGCTGCAAATCCCTCTCACTGTTGCCTGGTGTTGCTATGTAAACAATATAATGTTGGTGGTGCACTAGAAATAGGAGACTGAAGAAACACATGAACTTTAAAACTGTTCCCGTTTAATTCACGCTATTGTATTTGACTAAACATATACCGAACCTTTTCACGTAACTCACAATCTGATATTAGCCTCTATTCAATAAAAATAAAGACTCCTTAAGTTAAATGGTTAAATTATTTTAGGAAAAAAAGCCGACCGGATTGTTGAAACCGAATGTGATTGTGAAACCGAATGAGTGGAAGGAGGACACATTTGATAATGCACGCGCGCCAGTTTCTCAATCGATAACAATTATTCCCAGTGAATTATTTAACTGTGCTTTCATGTTCTCTGAATTAAGATATAAAAAAAACATCAAACATGCCGTAAGTAGCTGCATCTGCGAATGAGTTTTAAAGAATTGCTCATCAGTTGGCTGTCTCATAATGCCAGTATGCAGTAAGTTGATGGTAAAACTGTTGCTTTTGAGTTTTGATAGTCTGAAGCTCTAACACTTAGGCCAAGGGTTACCAATTTACATATTTTGTGTACGATTTTTGTTCGCATACACCCGAATTGGTAGTTTCCTTTGACCGTATGGTACAATCTGACAGTCGGCAGGCTTAACGTTCTTTACAAACTAATTGTCGGCAAGCTTAAAATGTTTTTACATTGACAAGAGTAAATTGCAGCACACTCACTCACTCACTCACATCTAATCACTGATATATGTGTACTATTTAATGATAATATTAATACCTAATAATGATCTGTACTGATAATCGTTTTTGCGAGAGATTTCTTCTGAAGGCTTGAGTTGTCAGTCCTGCTTTACCAATAGTCCGAGTTGTTCTGTGACATTGTGATCATCCCACCTGGATGGATCAGTCAAAGTTTTTACAAGTAACGTAACCTATCTGTTTTTCTCTACAGTGCCAAGAGAACGCTCAATTTGGATGAATTATCTGTAAGTTAATCAATGTATTTTCTGTTTTTTTTATGACGTCCCAGCCAACATTTACATGTGGGGCAAAAATGGGTTCTAGATGGGCTGTTTTATGAATCTCAAATGGGCTTGTCCACGGGTTTCACTGAGCACCTACATGTGTTGGCCCAAATAGGTCATGAGTGGCTTCCAACCGGGCAAGTCTTGAGACCACCAAAAATATGTGCACTGCCAAAAATTATTGGTGGCAGTACTAGCAGTTTAATTATTAAAATCATTGAAAGACATATTCTAGTCAAATTTAAAGTTGGCCGATTTTGTTTGATTATTATTATCTTCCTTTGAGCTACCCACTGGCAGCAGCATTTCTTTCTCTGTCTCTTGCCCGGTATTGTATAATAAAAATACCTCAAGAAAAAGTACAACAGTTTTTGTGCAACTGCCACTAAGTGCCACCAGTGTAAAATGTTAATCTCGAGCCCTGTATTTGTATGTTGGCTTGGGTTACTCACCCATGCACTTTCCTGCATAGTTTACCTGGAGCGACAATACCTCCAACTGAAATCAGCAAAGCCCATCCAATAGTTATTACTTGTGATCACATTCCTGATAGAAGTCTCTTCAACTCTTCTTTGTGTTCTATTTGCTATTAAACCATTGTCTTTGCCATGTTTATACAAAACAGCACACTCCTGCCAAAAGACCAGCACTTGACACGAGGTTCTCTCCTTTGACTGGTACCTCAAAACTTCAAGCAGGTGAAATGGGGATGTCAGTCACACAAACTTATAAATGGCCATACCCAATTGCTTTTAAACTGTTTGAACGAGGAGATATTTGCATTTGAAATCTTGCTTGGATAATCATGTCAACTCAATATCACACAATTTCAGGGACATACTATAAATATATACTGTGCAACCTGTTCCTTGTAAATGCAGCAGTAGCCAGGCCAACAGTTTGCCTTTAGCGGTTTTATCCACAATATTGTACATATATTGATCCATAGTGATGTAGATACACCGTCTTTTTTTTCAGGTCATGCCAAAACACCTACCAACAAACCACCCCAGACAGATATAGAAAAGTGAGTATGTCTTCATTTAAACAGATCTTGTCGTTCAGTCATTTCAAAATGCTTGAAAAAGCTGCATTAGTCTACAGGTGCATATCTCAGCAAGTAAAGGGTTACATAACTCTCTTTGGATGAGTTGATTTATTTCAATTGCCACACTGTCCTGATGGTCAAAATGACATATCAGAATTTAATGACAGGAGACATTGGAATGAGAGGGATTCATCACTGGCCAAATTATTAGTGATTTACATACCACTAAAAATAGTTGTATAAGGGGCTTTTAAACGAGAGCTATTTCCTAACTGAAAGCATAGCCATTTGGTGTCTGGTCAATCCATCAAGACAAGCATTAGTTTTGAATTTTATAGTGCAGTCATTTAAGAAAGATCTATTTGATGTTAATATTATGGTCAATGACTTATTTGATGAGCTATGCTATCGTAGAATATAGTCAAATTAATCTTGAATTTGTCAGTTTTTGTTTTTCTTACCCACATGGCGTATAATATTCCTAATCTCCGCTTTGACCAGAATGCAAACCCTACAAACTAAACTGGAGAGATCCATGACTGCATTTGTCAAGGCAAGAAAAGAGCTGGAGAAAATAGTGGTAAGTGAGTTTTTTGTCTTCTGAGAAAAAAGGTAATGTCAAGTTTTCATCTTGAAGGTTTGGGGGTAGTAATCACTCCTAAAAGTGTATTTCCTGTATTGCAAAGGGGCTTTTTAAAAAATCTTAAAACAGGCGTACGTTGTGTGTAGCCATATGCTGTGTGTTCTGTTTTGATAAGTCTGCAGAGGGCAGCAGTGAGCTGAGTAGCTTCTTCACGAGAGGGTCTGCTGACTTCATGACTGAACTGAAAAGACACAGAGAGCTGGGTGAGGCCATGGCAGATTATTATATCCACGTAACAAGGTCAACCTCAACGCTGGTTCAAAGAAGCGTTGAGACATGTTTCTGGAAATGAATTGTTATAAAGTCAACCGGAATGTAATAGTTGTGCTTGTGTAATGGTATTCCTTTAAGCTTATTAAAAGAAAAACTGCCCATATTGTTATATTTAAACATGTTTTTTTGGTTTTGTAGTTGAATATCAACCCATTTTGTCATCAGAATTATTTTTCCCTCTTTCAGTATCCGAAGTTGAGTCGTTAAAAGAAAAGGATGATTGGCAGAACCCGCTTCAAGGTAATTGGGCAGCAAATGATTGTAATAAACTTTACAACGTCTTGAAATAAACAATTTTTATTCATACAATTATACCCTTCCCTTCTCTTCATCAAAAACAAACACCCCAAATATATGGCAGGTGGTTTATTGACTTAATTATTGACATGATTTGCAAGATATGATCTGATCAGTTAAAATTATACTGATGACCTTAAAACGGTCACACGTTGTTAGGAGACCAGTTCTGCCTGTATGACAGTAATTCCTCTCGGTACACCCACTGAAATAAAATAGTCCCATTGTTTTATTCCATCTTTGTTTCGGCCATGAAGTCCAGATAAGTAATGTGCTGTAGCAAATTGGCTCATACGGGATTGTTATGTTTTTGCCCTGTCCCTGTTATAAATGAGAAGGACGGTAAGAAAACATTTTTTGTTCCACTTGTTTGTGCCAGCTGATTGATTTCAGGGTGAGGTGGGTGAGAGTCCAGTCACAAGGACAAGGCTTGCGGGGAAGCCTGCCTAACAAAAGTGCAGTGCCACAGTTCTGCTAGATTTGACTTACAGAGCGTGTGTATCTTTTCACTACTTTCACAGTGTCCGCTTAAGTGTGCAGTTGTTTGAGTTCTCAAACAAATATGTACTTTTGAGCCCAAGAGAAAAACAACTTTGTGCACAAACTAACCAGTGATTTGATTCCATGCCTATGAATTAATTAGATTATTTCAGGCACACATTGTGCCTCCAGCAAAGCAATACTTGTGATCCAATCACATAATAGTGATTTGTGGCCACTGAATAGGACGATTGTTCTGGAGTTCAGCTTGTTTTCCGATAGGGTCGTTGGGAATTGTTTTAATTAGTTCCAGTGAAGGGGGGTGGGCTAACATATGTGTTGCCTTGTGGCTGCGCACCGGGAGCGATGTCACATTTTTTATCACATGGTAAGCGTTGAAATTTATCGGCTGTGCATGAAGCTCCTTACAACAACATAGTTCACAGCATCGAAGCAGATAGCCAGGGAGGAGAATTGGCTCCCTGTTGCCCTGACACACTCACACACACACACACATTTTAAGTCAACAAACTGATTTTCAGAGTTGCTAAAGTGCTATGACCTTTATCGGAGCTGAGTGTGAAATCCAGACAGATGATGGTGATCGTGTCAGAAGCGTCGGCCTACCCTAGTGTAAAATATTTGTCTCGAATCGCCGCCGCGGCATTCTGTTTTGGTAGGTTCACGTGCTAAATGCACGGCGAGGTGCAAGGGGCTCTGTTGAAAAGGGTAACTGCTTTGTGAGGCCCCGGGACCAGCTCGCTGTGCTGCTTGCTCCTGACCCGCCAACCTTCACATACTCCACAGGCTTCTGGTTATTTTTATTCTGCCAGTAGACGTGCCTAACGAATCAATTTGGACCACAGAAGGCTGTGGAAATGCATTTTAGCCCTTGTCTGTTCCCACCAGGGAGGTGTCTTGTCTTTGAATGATGCCAGACAATAACAGGCAATATGTGTTTCACACTTCAGGTTTGACACTGTAAGTTCTGTTTCTTCTTAGGGCAGTGGATTTAGCCGAATAGTAACCATGCTGGTTTCCTGTACACCTACATGATACAGGATTAATTCGCAGCATAGATTGCATTAGTTTTTTTTATAAACTGTTTAGCTTTCATAACCAAATGCCGACCACATAGCAAACGTAGATTGTCATCAAATTTTGTCAATTAGATTATTCTTTTCTTTCTAGGGAAAGCAGCCGATGGCCTGATAAGTCCCTCAACTTAATCAGAAACAGTTCAGACCGACAACTATTTAAATGTTTTGTTGTCTTACATTTTAAGGGTACAGAGGTGAACAACAGGCTGTTCTGTTTGCTCAAAGCTCAGGACTAAAGCTACAGGGTCTCCAGGCCCTTTGTGACTGCAGCCTGACTCATTGTGACTCCAGTCAGCTGTCAATCAGCTGATGGGCCGGTGAGTGCTGGCCCCCCAGCTCTCTCGGTGGTGGGTTGTCCTTGTAAAACCTTCAGAACTAGCAACGACCTGAGAGCATGGCAGCCAGCAACCAGCAACCACTGCTGTCCTCTGCCATCTTCCTTAGGTCTTTACCTGCTTCATTATGAAATTACCCTACCCACGTCAATACATTCCTATTTGCTTCCTTTGGGTCGTCCCTTACTTCTCTTTCTCACGTCCCCTCACTCCTGTGTCCAGGTAATTCGGTTAGCGAGAGCAGGCTGCTTATTCGTGGAAGGGCGGCCGTAGGGTTAAGAGGCGCCTCACAGCGACTCTTTAAGGTTAACAAAAGTTTCAGTAAGCATTCTAGAAAAGTCACTTTTGGTGAGCAATCAGGCCTGTGGGCCCACCATAAATCCCTAAGGGGGTAGCCCAGGCATCACAAAAACCCACGGCGGCTGTATGTGCTGATGACTACAGAATTGAAAAAGAAAGGCCATCATAATTCTGAGGCAAGTTACCCTCAGCAGAGGGTATTGATTATTTGTGTGTGCTGGGAGATTTGGAAAATTCAATTAAAGGAGTTGTGCAAAGGATTCATAAATTCTCCCCCTCCAGCCCCGCACCGAGACGCGGTTATGCTCTAAATCAATGTTGCACTTCACAATATATTTTTTTTAGGAGCATAAAAATAAATAACATTTAAACAGTTCTGCTTAGCCCAGAAACAAATTTCGCTTTCGACCGTCGCTTTTTTTCTTTTCGCGACGGGCCAGCACTGACTTGTGCACATCTCCAAGGCAGTAACAGATTTTTATTGCCATTTTTCCATAAGGAAAATCCTATATAATCTGAATTTTGAGATGACAAAATGAGGTGAAAGGGGATGCCTCAGCAGTATAAAAATTGATTAGGCCATAGATGGGGCCATGTTGGGGAAGATTTGTATGTCAGCAGTAATGGGCTGTATTAAAGAGAGGATTCCTTCAAATGTCATAAAAGGGAAGGGGCTGTGTCCAAGACGGGGGGCCCATGGTGCTGGACTCTCAGGCTCTGCCACATCAATCCTCCGGGGCCCCACTGACACATGCCACCTACCCACTGGGGCTTTAGACGCTTTTTGATTAAACACACAGTCACAATTAAAGAAGGGAGTTGTATATTAGAGGCCGCTCTGGCCAAACCAAAGCCGGGCGGCCTTCGATCGGCCTGGAGGTTGCAGAGTATGCAGTCCATAGGTTATGATTTGTGTCATCAGGTGGGCCTTATTGGTTTTTTACCATATTGCCGACCGAGAAAGGGTTTTCTTTCTGTTGCGTAATTTTTCCTTTGGCACATCTTCTGAGATATAACCGATCATTTATTTTCTAGGTGACGCGAGGACGAGCAGCTCCTACGAGTTCCTGAAATCCATAATGGATTAAGTAAGTAAAGTATACGACCTGCCTTCCTCTTGTTCACTAAATGTAAACGCCGACTCGAAACGCCCTGTTCCCAGTCAACGGATTTCTATTGTAATACATAGAAAATGTTTGCTCGTGTCTTCTTGTGTAATATTCCGTGTGTGTGTCTCTCTCTCCTGTCCTGTGTAATACGGCGGGGTGCCCGTGGGTTACACTCATGTTTCCCTCTTCCATATTCCCCAGGTTTCTGACGCGCCCCTCGCCCGCTGACAGCTCATGGAATAGCTCTTCCCTCTTCGATGGCGTTTCCACCGTTTCCCTCCGAGATTGGCGATGAGCGTGCGCTCCAACCTGTCAGTGGTGAGGCAGAGATGTCCGCCCGGGACGTCAGTCACGGAGGGAAGGTGTCAGAAAGACGCGCGTCTCGCCTCCGACAGGTTTACGTTGAGGCCCCCCCCCCCCCCGACTACCTGGAGAAGCCATCTCCCTCACCACTCACAAATGTTGGTTCTACAATAACTGGCACATGGTGCGGCTGGGAAAATAATGTTCTTTCGGAAAAGGCAACCCGTGTCCCATTAGACCCCATGGTGTATGTAATCTGAATCTGTTCTAGCCGACCGTGTCTCAGCCTTAAAAAAAAAAAAAAAAAAAAACACCCAGAGAAAACAGGAGCAAGCACTTAGGAGGTGAAAACACACTTGCATACATTCTCACACACCCTCGGTAGTCTCTTTATTTGGCAGCGCCTGGGAAGGCTGAGGCCTGGAACTTCCCCGGGCTGACTTAAGCAACAGCTGGTGTGCACTGCAACATTTCCTATTTCTGCCCGCGGTGGATCGTATAACTTTCACTTTATCACCCTTGGAGGCCATGTGAAGGACAAAGCCAGCATGCCCATAAACAAAACTAATATTTTCATACGGGCCCCTCCGGAGGTGGAGCAAAGGGCCATCGGTGGGACCATGGGCCCCACGCCCCCCACAACCCCCCACGCAGACCCCTTGGCCCGGCTATCACGGCTCCCCGACTCCTAACTGTTTCCCTGCATGACCCACGTTCCGGACTGGCTCACAGCTGAGGTGACTGTTGACCGAGGGTCTGACCAGCAGCCTGTTTGCTGGGTGCTGACAGACCCACTCCACAGTGCTACTGCATATCAGCCATGTTCATTGTGGTGCCTCCTGTCGATATTTCTACTCGTTCACGGGGAACTAGAGTGTGCTGTTCTTACAGAATCCCCAAGCTATTCATCATGGTGCACTGATTCACTAATTGATTGCAAAATTCTGAAGCCGGCAAATTATGACAACGTTTTGATATATCCACAACATGTTTTTCTACTCTTTGCGTGGGCAATCATCAGCTGTTTCTCTCCATTCTGGTTAATGTCAGCCCTTTATGCCGGTTGGTTATTGGCTGCAGGGCAAGCAGCCACAGCACAGCAGATACACCGGCAACCCTCGCTGACCCGATAACATTTATAGTTGTAATGGATTTTTTTTTAATGCCCGCCATTAACTGGCAGGCAGGGGAGGGGGGGTACGACATTGCTTGTACCTTTTTTCCCCCCAGTGGTATTTCAGCTTTTATGACATTATGTTCAGATATATTATCTTCCATCATCTCTGCTTTAGGGTCTGGATCCTGTCACTGCTTTTGTTTTAAAGGCCTTTGGTGGGGATTTTCACACCTTGCGGCTTCTAATGAATCTTTAATGACGCTAAATAAAATGGTTGAAAGATGTAGTTTGTGCCAATCTAATTATTGTCTTTAACCTGGTAACACTATTAGCAATGATTTAACTGGATTCTCGTGAAGAGCATGAGTTTATGGAGAAGATGTGACAGATTCAGACCAAAGTGGGTTGCTCACTGTTGTCAAATGGACTTTCTCTTGATTTTTTGACACCACTTGAAGGAGAGCAAGTTGTTTGTACAATTGTTTTAATGTTAAGTGCAAAAGATTGAAAAAAAGACATTATCAAAAAAATGCGTCGTCATGATCTCCCTGTTCACATGATTAGGAAAGCTTTGTTTGGTTACGATACATAATTGGTCCTTGTTTTATGGCGACAGTCGTTCAGTTGGCTTTCTTCCGACTCTCCCTGGTGGGCGGCTCATGGAGCTGGATGACGGTAAAGTATATCAGCGATCCCAGGAAGTGGAGGAAGGAGAAGGCCGACACCATCACAGGAAACAAATCAGGGAACCTGGCCGGAGGGGCGAGCGCCACGCTCGTAAAGCTCAAGCCAGCCATGGCCGCGATGGACACGTAGAACTGCACGAGAGGACAGATGGGGAAGAGCTCAATGATTTCAATGGGGGGAGATGACATCACAAATCCTATCCCAGGCTAACAGTCACCTTACAACTCAATTCCGTTTGATCATTTTGTTTAGTCTTTTCAAAAGCGCCCGTTGACCTGGTCCTCAAGTTAAGAGGAACTTTAGATACATTAATGATAAATCTGATTATCACACACTGCTTTGATGCTGTGACCAGTTTGGACGTGAACGCAGAAAAGCTTAAACCTGCGTGCCGGTAAAACATCTCGTGATACGCCCAAGAACACCATCGCCCCAATCTGCTCCCACAAAATGTATTTACGCCCTGTGTTATGAAAAGGCTTACACTGCTGGTGGGAACGGGATCAACATTCACGTCTATTTAGGACCTGTGACCCGGGGAGCAGTGAGCTAGGGGGCGTCAGCGCTGCAAACGACGCTAGCACAGCCCCCACCACCCCCACCGTGAAATCCTATCGCCATCACTGGGCCTCGTTATTTATGCGGCTTGTGTAAATAAATATATCTAGGCAAACCTGTGTTAATGACACGCTCTATAAAAAGAAGCCTTGGCCTGATCTCCGACACCCTGCCCTGTTTCACTGTCGCTAAGGGCCACCGGGTAGACACTTCAGACGCTGCGGAAACTTAGATAAGTGCTAAATTATTCCTTTGGCTTTGGTCCCTGGGCAGCCTCCCTTCCAGCTTTCCCGGTGGCACATGATCTTTATTTATACAGTTGGGGGGGCATCTTCTCATGCTGATGCAATTTGGGTCAGGAGGAGCCACGCCTCTGGCATGCGCCACCTGGGGGAGTCCACGCCGTCTTATCACGAGCTGGCCTGCGACATCTTGGGTCAAGGGACTAAAACAGAGAACGTCTATTTTCCTAGGAGTCCACCGTCACATACTGGTAGTTTTGGTTAGACTGGGCTTCACTTACTTTGACCTTTGTAACCACGGCCAGGTCGAGTTTGGGCAGGCAGGCTGAGAAGAAGTGGTGGTAGGCCCCCAGGCGCAGCTCCTCGACGGTGCAGCGCTTTATGGCAGAGAGCAGGTAGGTGCTGAAGAAGAGGAAGGCCAGCGAGGTCACCATGTAGGGCACCAGCAGGCCGTCCCTGAGGAAGAGGGGCAGCATGCTGCAGACAGAGGGCCGACAGTCACTCACCAGAGCAACCGTCACTTCTCTTAGTGAGACATATTTCAGAACTAGGTTACAATGGCCATGTGTGTTATCCGACTCCAACAAGACCCACAGTATTCAATAGACAAATGTTTTGCATTCTGGAAAATACATACTTTGTCAAATTGGCAAAGCGGGTGCATTCAGCACCCTTACAAAAACTGTGCTTAAGCCTTGATTGGCGCTAATCATTTGAACAAAAGATGTACGTTTATAAACAATGGGAGGTGTGTAGATGCACATTACCAGCTATTCCAGTCGGGACTGTACTGGAGTGGCCCTACAACATGACCTGCTGTCCCTATACAAAGTGTGCTTAGTGAAGAGGCACGCCGGCTATGTGGCGTAAGCTACAGATATCCTTATCCTAAACCACGCGCACGACAATTAGTGCTGCCGGAAGAATTTATGGACAGCTGTCGAAGGTTTGACCAGCTCTGCTGCCGGCCCGTCCTCCCAGCTCCCTCACACACACTGTCCTTACTGTCGTCCCCGCATCTAATGGCCGGACTCCTAAGCTGTTGTGAAAACAATTGTTCATTTGTGTCATTTCTGTGTGTATCCAACCCATGGTGTAATGACAGTCATGTTCCTTTGTGGTTCTCTGAAAAATGCTTACCTAAAAGTCGAGGCCTGAAGAAACCAGATGGTTACCAATGGCAGGTCATTCAACAGCAGGCAAACTGGCCTGGGTACACAGTTAGAAAAACATTTAGAGATCACCTTAACAAACTATTAGAACCCAACCGAGATGGTTTTGTGTTGGGTGTGTGGCCAGTACACAGACGCTCACGTTTAGCTTAGCTACAGGCCGGGAGAAAAATAGCCATGGCTACTTTCTGATTATAGAAAGGGATGATTTATCTATGTTAGCGTTAGCTTGGCGTCTTGCTACAGCACCAGCTCCAAAGGGAGCTGAGGGGGGTGGGGGGAGCACTTTTCCACCGCTCCCTGATCCCAGCGTTATAGCAGCGCTCTGGCGATCCTGTTACAGTCGCGCCTGCAACCCCAATAATTGATACTCCCCAAACTACGCCCTGCTCCGCCGCCTGGCGTTCCTCCCCTAATCCCCGGACACGCATTACTGATTGATTCGGGAGACAGGTGCGACATATAACTCAATAGTTAATAAAGGAACAATCTGCCTAATCTAGATTAATAGATCAGCTAGATCTGTAACCGAAGCCGCGAGCTGGGATTGAGCTGCCGGTTTACAGCTAGCCCGGGCTCTAAGTGTGATAGCGAATCAAACGAGCTGGGAGCACTCGCTGTGTCACATTTTCACGTGGGAGGACATGCATACATTGACCCTGAAAGGTAATCAATACCTACGGGTATGAGGGACATGTTTCTACTTACAAGGCAGGCAGGAGGATGGACTTCTCGTGGACTTGGAAGGAGAAGAGGAAGAAGGCCAAGGATGAATTCACCTGATGGGAAACATCACAACAGTTCATGGCAAAAACATTTTTATATCAACTCCATAATATAGCAAACATTTTGGAATGCATTTTCACTTACCAAAGCCAATTTGAACTGGAAAAATGTTGGCTTTGTCAACAGTTTGATGGACGACGGTAGAGCAGCGGCGAGCGTTAAGGCTAAACTGAAAACAGCAACATTTAACAACAAAAACAATAAGCCTATCAGCAATTACCCAAACACTCTTGCGAGAAGAACAAGCATACTCAGTCCAATATCGCTGCCCATAAACCTAAGACACCACCACCACACCAAGCAAGAGTGCCTGCCTCCCTCTTTTAACACATGGACCAGTCAACACATATGACACCAACGATATGGGAAATGTATCAAACAGTGGGCTCTGCTTAAAGTGACCCAGCATTAGTTTAACCCCCCTAATTGTCACTCGCTGGGGGTTGATACACGGGCAGGGAATGGGGGTAGCACATCCCGATGGAGGCCAGGGCCGCTAGTGAGCGAGAGGTGTGAGGGCGGCTGTGTCAGGGGGCTCGTTTATGCCTAAAGGGCCCCTGGAGAGCGTTGAGGGACAGGGGCGTCGGGAGCGCCAACGCAGGCTTGCATGCTCTGGAGCGCTGCTTTGTGTGAAAGAGGAGGCCGCTCAGTTAACACAACAGAGGTCACTTTTAAAGTGCTGACTCGTTCCAAAGCTCCTGGCACGTTAGCAAACCATATTCAAAACTAACTTTTAACAAATACTAGCAAACACTAACATCCAGACGTTTTCGGTCAGTCAACAACCTAAAGAGTCAGAAAAACAACGGTAAACTTTAGAGTGTTGTGATATGTTGGTTGTTTACGGAGTTTGGTTTGCGCAGTGTACACGGGTGGCGAAACTATAACAGGGAGAAATTGTAACACAGCTATTCACTGTCTTTTGTCATGTGTTTTGTTTTGAAATACACTCAAATAAGTCCAAGCTTAATCTCTAGTCTTAGCAGTCTGGCAGAAATGTGTCCATCCTTTAAACACAGGAGCACTAAATTTAGCCTGGTGGGTCACTGAAGCACAAACCTCCATGATGGACAAGGCCGTTGTATTCCAAAGTCTCACTCACCGGCTCCAAAGAGACAGCTTTCACCAAGCTAACACTCTAAATTACAGATGGTGAAAAGCCCAAAAGGTTCATAAAAAAAATACTGTCTTGGCATTGAAACCACTGGTCATCTGAATGCCAAATGTTGTTCCAGTGCCCAGAGCAGCTGTGTTAGAGGCTCTTAACCAGATATTACAGGAGATAATCTTATTTTCACTTAGCTTGATCAATGTCTTTCCTGTGTGAGGCATCTCTAAGAAAGAGAGCGGGATTGAAGAGAAAGGGAGAGCTAAAAGGAGATGAAGAGACAGAGGACTTACCTGAGGTAGAGCTGGGAATCAGTGGACAAGACGCTCCTGATCTTTATCAGGATGTTCAAGCTGCACCATGTGTTGGCCACTTTATCCTGTCGCAAAACACACAGATTACACTAAGACATTGTGCAACGCAATACTAAATAATAACTCAATAGTAACAGAATAATACTAATGATACCAACCTAATATCAATTACATTAACTATTTTAAATCACTGTGTGCCAAAGGTATCTAAGTTACAAAACTTATTTTAGTTTAGAGACTTACAAACATGGCTAGCATTTTTTTCATTTTGAAGAGAAAGCAAATAAGTGACATTGCTCTTGAGTAATCATTTCCCAACTGAAAGTGCCGTAAAGATTCCACAGGCATTCCAGAGAGCGTTTGTACAGGGAAAGAGCTTGGCGAGGCACTACCACACTCATAAATCCCTCCTGACAGAGGCTGGACATCAGAAACAGCAGTGGACTTATTTGTAAACTTTGGGAACAAGGGTTAAATGCTCAGAGACACAATTCTACTTCGGCTGCAGATTGAGACCACCCATATAAGAGGCCCTGCCGTATTCCACACACCAGCTAGCATGTGATGACAACTCATTCAAACTGTTTGTATCGGTGAGAGGAGTTGCACATGGCAGCGTGATTCGGCTGATAAAGGCGCCCCCCCCGAGCAGCAGTTGTGCTAGGATCAGAGGACCTTAACGCGCAAGCCACTGCTGACTACTTTACCGCAGAGGATAGAGATGCGATTTGTAGATCGGCTCGACCTTTCTTTCCGATCCAGAGAGCTGTTTAACGATGGGGGGACACTGTCTAGGAAACCATATTCTGTGATGTCTTCTTCCCTCTTGACACAGCTGCTCAGAAGCCAGCTGTGTGGAGGTTACAGCCGGCCTAGTCAGCAGGCACTTGGTCGTTGTCTAGGGCCCACCAAACCTAGTCTCGCCTGCCCTGCTCCAAATAACTACTACCAGAATGTTCCTTCAACGGCAACACATGAACGCCGCAGAGTGGGGGGGGGGATTTGCAGCATCGGCAAATGCGAAAGGGGGACGTGCACCCTCACCTATAAGCCCGTGTGGACTTTCACAGCCCGCAGCATTTGGTGCCATTTTTGTGAGCAGCGGCAACCTGAGATGACCAAGTGCAGCTCAGTGGGTAAACTTACACCTGCTGGGGGGGGGGGGGGGGGGGGGGGGGGGGGGGGGGGGGGGGGGGGGGGGCGGCGGGGGGGGGGGGGGGGGGGGGGGGGGGGGGGGGGGGGGGGGG
>JAVQIZ010205515.1:0-11088 GCA_036023535.2 Galaxias brevipinnis
TTCTCTAACGCACCAATCTAGGCATCGGTCATGTCGAGGCATCCGATGTGCGCTGTGCAGGACGGCTGGGTGTCCCCTAACCTACCTCCACACCACCCGGACCCCATTACCCTGTCACCCAGAGCCCCCCCCCAGCCCGGCCTCTCTGCTGCTGCTGCTGCCTGCTCTTCACCTGGACCCCAGAGGGGAGACGGATGCTTCTCAAACTCTCCCCCTTTAAAGGTCAATGCAGTTACTTCTCACAACCTGCAACAATAACATTTCATCAGCAACTGATATACGGCTTTATGTCTGGCAGTTTAGCCTGGTTTATATATACCTAAAAAAAACGAGTGTGTGCATAACCACATTGAATTGCTGGTTTGGTCTTGACCCTTGATTGACAGAGGCAGGGGGATGGGCAATCAGTAAGTCGCACACACAACAAGGTGATGAAACAGAAAACATCTCACCAACTCAGCAAAAAAATAAAATGAAAAGGACAAAGCCATCTGGAACACAAGAAAAGAAAAATAAAAAGGTAGAGGACAAACGTGGAAAAGACATGTGATCTCGCCCAGAGTGGGCGGACGGGGCCCAAACCGCCACCGCTGACCTCCCGGAGGACGAGTGACGGCATTTCATGTAAGGGCCGTCGTTTACCCGTCGTCCGCAGATCTATGATGCCGGGGCCAATCGTGGGACGAGACGGGTGAGGACTACGCGTTCTCACTGAGGCCGACAAGGGTCGCTGACACCGCCTTAAATCTCCATTGTTAATGCCCGCTGGTGACAGGTCGGGAATGCTGAGACAGGACACTCGGAGAAAGGGCCGTAGATCTTTGGTTGTCGGGCTGTCCGCAGAGCATATGGCCTTAAACCTGAGACAAAGACATGACCTTTAGCTGAACCCAGCCAATCAGAAGCGCAGCGTTAAATGATGTCATCGTTCCAATTTTTGAGCAATTAGTCGGCTCCCTGGCCAGGAAGTAATTTGCTTTACGGTAGAAAAGACCATGTTTTCCCCAGAGGATTTGGTTTAACTGAGTCAGGCAGGAAGGCATCATGAGATATGCATCCCTGAAAGATAAGAGATAGACCTAAGATCTAGGCCACAGACCTTGTACAGTAATGGGATTTGAAACAAAGATATAAGGGAAGAGAGCTCTAAAAGTCAAAGATTTCTAGGAAAGCTAGTTTGTTCATAGATGTAATGTTAAAACTATAATAATAACTTCCATAAAAAAAACAAAAAAACCAAGGCATGAAGTTCATGTTAATCCACTGAACCACCCAGCGGCGGGAAAACTAGTGTGAAATTTGTGCAGTTCTCCCGTATCATCACATTTAGATTTCCTTAATTAGATATGTCAGTTGCACACTGAGACACTAATCCAAAACAACAAAAATAGGAGAGGTTGCACCTGGTTTGGTTCTTTAAAAGCAATATTCTTGATGAAATGAACTTCATTTCACTTCCTATCACATTGGAACATTGATGAGAAACAAGTTTTAACATGGTTTTTTATACTACTATGACTACTACTGCTGCTGCTGCTGCTTCATATCATCATAGTAGCAATAATAGTAAAGTACAATCTAATAGATGTTAATAATACTTGTAATGTAACATAGACTTTATTTACTTTTAGTTTTCAATCAGCCAATCCATTAAAGGCCCCAAAGGGTCCCGGTTCTTTACTTGGAGTTAATGAGAAGGACACTGAGGCCTTGGGGAGCTGGTGAGGGAAGGACAGGGTCGACTGTGTTCCACTGTCCCCAGACACTGGACAAGATAAAGGTTACCGAGATAAAGCTGTGAGCGATGAGAGACGCAAGACGACAGCCACACAGGCCACTCAGGTGTGTGTGCGTGTGTGTGTGTTTCCTTGTCTGTGTCTGTGTGTTGGTTTGTTTCCGTGTGTCTTGTCTGTCTGTCTGTGTTTGTGTAAATGTCCCTTTGCTAGAGCAGGATTCTGTCCTGGGCTGCTTCTTGTCAAAACATTCCAGAGAACCACCCCTCCTGCAGAGTTGCTTTACGGGCGGAAATACCCCCTGCTCACATCAAACATTATTCATCTACAAACAAAGATTTTCTTTCCAAAATTAAACCTTTTTAAAAAAGCAACGCCTAGTCTCACAAGACGACGGGCTGACATAATAAATCTGAAAATAAATCCCACTCATACGGTGCATTTTTAACATGCCGGCGGTCAAACGTCGGCTGGATGAACTTTGTATTTGTTTTGCGATATTAAGGGATCAAATATTATGATTACACAATATGTATTTGGACAAAAGTCATCTCTCTCTCTGTATGGGTTTTCTCAGCTTGCACTAGACCAGACGGATCTTTTTGCGTTCGACTAAGCTCCGGGTGACACTTTACTGATTAGAGAGCATTTGCATCTTCATTAACATTCAGTGGATGTCCTCTTCCTCGCGCATGCACACGCAGAGAGTGGAGCTTACAACTCCAACTGTGAGAGCCAATGTATTATCTATGTATGACTCCTTCAAAACGCAATGTACTTTGTTGTGGAACAGCTCTCATATAATATGCTTGTGGTTTTTCTTTTTAATTTTTTTTTGAATGGACAGCAGCATGCGTCATCAGTTAGAGAACATCAAAGGGAAACAGTGTGCTTTGTCGTTAGAGAGAAGTTCATCATTCATGTGAAGGGGCCCCTTTTGTGTCAGTATCGTGCTTTTAAATTGTCAGTTCAACTAGAGGTCTTTGTTTGCTTTGTCTCAGAGAAGTCTATTGTTCTATTGTCCCCTGTACTTACTGTTGACTTTGTTCAGAGATTCAGGCTCCCATCGTGGTAGGGCAGCAAAGGGGTTGTGGAATTATTTATGAGCAATGGGCCTAAGGTGGACAAGCCAGGTAGTTAAATCTGAATGAAGGAGGAAACCAATCAAAACCCAACAGTGTAGAAAACCGCTTTGTCAACTGGCACACAAACTAGGGTAGGGTAGGGTAATTGGATTTGGGATGAGAGGAACGAGACTTGTGCCCCATGAGTTTGGGACTGGGGACAGCGGGGATCAAAGTGAGACCCTCGTTTGTGAAATTGTGAACGACTACCTGCAAGCTGCTGACGGTTTCCCTTCGTAACGACTTTAGACCGTGGGGTCAATGGCCTGTTTGGGCTTAATGGTATTGATGCTGCACTCAGCGAATTCCGACCGACCGTCCTCGCGTCAGAAAGTGCTTCACCTGATGCGACTCTCAAGTCTCTGCTGTGACTGGCTGCCTTTGACTCCGGCTTAATTCCCGCAGCCTTTGGAGTATGAAATTAAAATAGATATGGCTCTGACGAAAAAGTACAGTATGGTCTTATAGTTTAGGTGTCATTTCCACAGAGTAACAAAGCATATGTGACGCAGCACACCCACTGGCTCAGTGGGAAGTGAAAGGATCGCCCCAGCGTCGTGGACTTCCAGCAGAGCAAAGTCACTCATCCACAACCCTAGTTCTGCGAGGACGGTGGTTGTTTATGAAAGTTCATTACGTTTGCCATAGAATCACGCCTGACATTGTCACTGCCCGTTGCTGTTTACACGACACCACAACGTTTGTGAAATGCTGAAACAGCGTTTCTTGCCTGAGTGAAACGTTTATGGAGCTCAGCTGGACGATAGCCTGAGACAAGCAGGTGAAGCCCCTTATTAGGGAGAGAGACAAAATGGTGCTCAACTGAACCGTGACACCATTACTGCCAACCTAACTGCAACGCACAGAATAAACATGGTTGCCAACTATAATACAATGCAGAACCTTTAGTATACATTTTAAATAGTGTCTTTGGAGGAGAACTGTAATTGTAAAAGTTTCTTACCAATAAAGAATGTTACCACTTGACTCAAAGTGAAAGTTGTCAATTCATTCAAATCACACAGTAAAGCAAATTATAAGCTTTATAGAACAGTAAGTATTAAGCTATCTGAAAAAGTGAAAAGTCTTGAGCATTTTGTTGCAAGTAGTAGATGGTATTTTTAAACAACATCAAAAAGGGGTCAATAGTATTGACTAGTGCAACTGCCTGTAAATGCTTGAAGCAGGTGTGTGAGGAGTGCTCATTGCGCTGGGCAGCCTATTCTGCAGAGAAAAACTGTTCTCATGAAAATGTGTGCTGTGGAGATTGTTGTGGTGTGGGTCCTGGGACTGGAGAAAGCAAACGGTCGAGGACAGCCATCTGACGCTCCTGCATTGCCGAGTTGAGTAAGGAGAATGCTTTGTAGACCCTGCTTATGCGCCATGAACCTCTGCAGACGGGCATTCTTTTGAGCCTGCATAAGAGAGTCCATCTCCCTCAGCTGGTCTACAAACACAGTGGATATGGCTGCAGTAGCTTGCTCCATCTTTAACCTCTTAACTTTTCGTTTTGGAACACTGTAAGCTATAAATAATGAAAAACAAACGAGAGGAACAGCAGCAAAAAAAGTTCAGAAGCAAACAAAGGAAGCTAGCTGACAGATTAACCCACCTTGAAACACATTGCTGTGGTTAGGCCTACAGTCTCTGCACAATAGCTGGCTAGCTAACGTTGAAGCCAAAATGGTTTGAGTCTCTGTTGTAATCACGCCAATTACTTTACAGCACAAGCTTTGTTCTCTCCAGTGCTGCATCATCATATCTATTACCATGCCTCAAATCGGCTTTTTAATTTCTTTCTTTCCTTAAATAGACAGAAACTGTCTCGCTTCAGAATCGTTAGAGTTGTTCACTGGTGTGGTTGTTGATCTGGCACAGCAGGCTTGATGAGTTGCTGTATCGTACTGCTACTGTTGTCTTGTACTTTGGCATCCAATGACAGTTTGTCACTTTCTGCTGCATACTGATGCGCTGATCTTAACCAATGAAGTTTCTTGATCATAACCTGAGTCAAGTAGCCCTTTCAGACCAAAGGCGAGCCGAGTCCCACCTAGGAATAACCCAGGTTTGTGACCCACGTTGCGGATGGAATATGACGGGTCGACCTTTTCCCACCAACAGTCGACCCAGGAATAATTCGGGTCATTGGTCTGGTGTGTAAGGGCTAAAAGAGGGACACAGAGACGTAATTTTTTGCGTGTGTGTGGGTTATTAAAGCATGTTGTGGCATGTATGTGCTTACCTCTTGGCCATACTGCATGTTACTTCATCCATTGTTGTCTCTATGCCTCAGCTTAATCAGATTCAGCCAAAACAGAATGAAGAACATATCTGTCTGCCATATCCCATAGAAAACAGCTTGGCCTACAGTAGCTGGCAGATTTTTAGGAATAGTTCACTAATTGGATGTTTTCACATTTTACTGTCTCCTGACGCCCGGAGATGTCCCTACTCTCTCCCGATAGTTTATATTTTTGAAATGCATTCGGGGAGTTTTTAACATTTTCACTTTTTGTTAGCTGCAATGCTAACAGTTAACTACAAAACATGACAGTGATAGCGTTGCGCCAGTGACATAACACATGTCCTTGTTTGGTCGCTATAGCTGTGCAGCTATTTTTTTTTTCACTTTTGAAGACAACCCCAGTTGAACTCATAACTAAATGTCTATGTTGTTGCCATTAAGCATTCTAAGTGGTTCAGCCAGTATAGCCTTGATTCAAACAGCTGCAGGACTAGGCTATCTGCTCCGCTCTCATTCCCAGAGAAACGTCAAACGCAGTGACGCACGGAGTTCAGCTGGAGTTCTGGCTATAACTCTGGGTGCTGATGTGTACAAGACAGGCTAGTCCACCACACCATTCTCCAGATTGGCCTGCTTAACCTCCGTGGTCTGTACCGTCTGCTTATGGGGCTTCTCCACCTATAACGAATGGCGACGGGCACAAGCATTGGAAATTATGACAGTTGCACAAGCTTTGGAAGTTATGCAAGATCAAGAATGGTTTATATTAACAAGACAGGGAGATGTCTCCTTGCATGTCAAAAGGTAAAAGCCCTGATAAAATTGCGATGTTGCGTTTTCTCTCTCAAGTGTCATCAGTAGACGGTGGTGTAGTCAGTGTAAAAGACAGATCTGGGAGTGGTCTCTCTCTCTCTCTCTCTCTCTCTCTCTCTCTCTCTCTCTCTCTCTCTTAGATACAATCAAAAACACCACCGCTCTGTACAGCCAATGAGGCCGACATCGAAGGAGATAGACCTCAGCGTTCGACGAGAAAAACGCACCGTTATATAATCCCAAACTAACGAGAAGCGCATTGGAACAATCACACACTGCCCCCGCTTGAGCGCGCCAACAGCAGGGTGCGGATTAGAAGAGACAGTATCTATATAAAGCGAATCTCTCCTCACTTTTTCTAGAACAAAATTAACTAAATTAGTTTTTGCTGTTTTAGCCTACTGGGAAGCAGGCTGTGTATTGTGTAGGCGGCAGATAATTCACGTTTAAAACTATACGCGTTTCTTTTCACGTCAGAAAGTGCCTTGTTTCAAATAGGCTATTGGTGGGCGGGTTTAACATGCATCGGATATGGTCTGCACTCAGGGTAACCCCTTAGTTTCTTGAGCATATAAAATCTATGTTGCATTGGCTAATGTGTTTGATTCCCACTGATGTCAACCATATAAGTGCATTCACTCAGTGGTTTTTAGGATCGAAACGTTTAAAAAAACAGTGACCGGTAGCAAATAAAGGTCAAAAGAGACAGGGTCATGCGTGAGAACAGGATCAGCCGCGCTTTGAACCATTTGGAGTTTAGGTAGGCTAGTGAATTTGTGCGGACGCTGAAGAGAATGAAATTGCATTAATCAAGAAGGGAGGAAATGAATGAATGAGCGTGCATGCAGCTGCACTCTGGTTTTGGCAATGTTCCGAAGTTTGAAGAAGGAGAGGGTGGTGTCCATTAAGATAACACCAGTGAGTTTCACCGACGGTGACAGTGTGACTGAACCCTTTCACCTCTAGGATTTATTTAGCAAAACCAACCAATCATAAAATAAGAAAATGATTACGATTGTACAGGGGATTTTATGATTGGCAAATCATTACCGGGAACCGAGTGTTGTAGAAGGGGCAGGACGAACGCTATTGGGGGCAATGCCTAATGTCCAATTTATCACGTCCAGATAACATTAAATTGATTTCGTGGGAGTTGCTTGCAACTCGTTTGGCCTCCGACAGCGACCAGTCAAACTATGATAAGGAAAAGTTGAATCAGTCTGTGAGACGCTAGAGAAGGGCGAGCGAGTCCTTGGTTAAATTGATCACTTCCTATATATGAACCTCTGATGAAGAGATTGCGAGAGAAGATACTGACCGGATGAATAGTTGAAAACTGTGAACAGATTTCCATGCTATTCTGAATTATAAGTACAGGTAGACAAAAACAAACAATTTACAGGATAGAACTGTCTGATTTCAATGTGTTTAAAAATAACCATAGAGCCATTGAAATGATCCTTTTAATAATTATTAACTCATTTATGATTTCACGTGAAGCGTTTTTCTCGTCACATATGCAATATTAGAAATCTAATAGATTCGCTGCTGCTTGAAAACGAGGAAAGTGCTGAAAAACGTGTTTAGGACTAGGTTATTTGATTTTTTTTTAAATAAACTGCTCATTCATTCATTCGACTGATACAATAAACCAAACTGTGCAGAAGCGGTAACCATCTATGTCATCGGTTGATTAAACAGGGCCTACTGTAATCTTTCGTTATTTACGGAAAACTTGCCTTATTTGAAAGTGGAATTTCTGTCTACAAATAGCCCAATGCCCAATCAAGAAATTAATTGTAGCCTAATCGCGCTGGTCGAGTTTAGCGCAATAATCACAGACCAAACACATAACCAGTTCTCTATTGCCAAACACGCGCATGAACTCGCCTCCCCCTATATTACCCGTTTTTGATAGAAGCCAACCGTCTGGCTCGCTCACATTCTGATTGCGCGCAGGATTTGCAATTTTGAAGCGCTCCTGTTGGAGCCCACATATAATTCAGACCGCGCCAGGCTTTCGAGGAGACTAGACAGAGAAGGTCCGGTTCGTTCTGAACGACAGGCAGACACCTCGTCTCTATTCCAAAAAGAAAAAAAGGAGGAGGAGGATAGGAGGGCGGGAAAGACATCGCAGGTTTAACAGCTGGACTGTCTATGCAAAGTTGCAGCCAGGGATGTGGGCACGGAGTACCCACACCTTCCATACTGTGAATATTCCTACTGGGAATATTCGGGCCAGTTGGCGAGGAGACTTGCAGGGCGAGGAATGCTGACATCCCACTCGATGACGGCAGGAGTCACACTCAGCGCTAGTTGGGAAACTGTGTCCTTGACAGGCTGTAGAAAACAAACGCGCACCAGTGCAAACATAATATTCCGAAAAAATCTTAATCACCGGTCGGTCTACTAATATGACCTATATAATTTCAAAGGTCTGTGTTTGGTAGAACGATTGTGTTTGAATGACTTTAACGGGGATGACTTAAGTTGGCAGCCCTGCTAAGGTTTTCGACATGCCAGAGAATGTTTCATTCCTCAGGAACCGCACGGAACTGGGACACGGTGAACGGGTGTTGGGATCTGGCGCTCGCCCCGCGTGGGCTATCACGGTGCTGGCCAGCGTGCTGATCTTTACCACAGTGGTGGATGTCTTGGGGAACTTGCTGGTTATCATATCAGTGTTCAGGAACAGGAAACTTCGAAATGCAGGTGAGTGTGGAATGGTTTTCTTTGTCGTGATTTTGGTTAAAATGGGCAGTTTATGCACGCGTGTAAATATTAATGCCAGTTGAGAACGATCGGGCGCTGTCTTTTGTGTCTGTGTCTTTGGAGAAAGCGAGAGACAGAAAGAGAGAGCATGTGAGTACGCAAATAGAAAAAAAGAGTCGGTTTAAATCATCCGTGGCTATTATTTATTTTCTGACATATTTGGAGGGGTAGATTATTGAGAGACTATTTTAATGTGTTATTTTAATTCTGAGGCAGAGCAACGATATTGTCCTCCATGTTACATCAGACAGATAAAGCTCCATGCGTTCCAGTTGGTAAAGCTAATTGCAACGTGATATACTAAAGTAGTTCCGCACTCGTGCGTATCGGCATGAATCCGCGCGCCGTCTCATTCACAACCCACATGTAACCACGTATGAATGAAAGGTGGTTGAATGAATGAATTTGATCTAACCCTCTATGGCTACTGTTTTGTAAACCCCTCGTGTTGGCTGCGCATCAACTTGTTAGCATCGATTGATTGCATTTTGTTTTTCCAACTCTATTCAGTCATTTTTCCTTTAAGGTGATTTAATCTCTGGCAAAGAAACTGTAATTGAACAATTGTCTTTTTAGAATAGCTAGGCCTATTCATTGATTTATTTCGTTAACTTGCATTTCTGGCAAGTCGGTCATAATTATGTGTTTTCATCATTTAACTATATTTGTATTGGTTATATGACGTTCAATAATAATATCCCACACCTGGGGCAATTTAGAATGACATTTATTAAATTTGGTCAGTTTAGCATATTTATTTGAGCTTGTTATTTAGGAAGCAATGAAAAATGCACACTGTGGGCGGAAAAGATGCACATTGGTGCCAAAATATGGCTGTTTAAAATGAAGCTTCAGTTAAAGTTCAGACAGATAACTCGATGTCTGTGCGCTGCTGATGTAACCGTCATGCTGCGCGTGCTACTCACACTAATCACTTAAAACACCTGTGACACAATCACTGTGACAATTATATCACCTGATGTCAATGTCAGCTTCTGTGGCTCTTGTATGAGGTGTTAGGAAATGCTCCCATCTCCACCCCAACTGCCACCTTCGGTCTGCTAATATTTATTATCAAGGGGGATGATGAATGTGCTCCCTGCCTCGGAATGGTGTCCTGGTTATGTACAGCAGGGAGCTTCAATATGTAGCAGACCCAACCATGCCGAAACTCAAGTGTATTAACATTCAATAAATGTTTTAAAACGGATGAGTTGGTCAGACTGAAATATGTCAGTTGACAGTAGTAAAGGTGATTAGTGCATGAAGACCATAAGAGAAGTCTATATGGAATCTAATCTTCCTTTATTTTGATTGTGGTTTATTCTCTGAACATTCTCTATTCTCAAGACTACCAGGGGTGATTTTAGGATCTTAAGATTTGTTTAGGAACTAATGTCTTTGGCCTATGCCAAAAGGCGTGTCATTGATCGCTTTATCATTTGTTTTTGGTGATGCTTTAAATTTGCAAAGGTCAGTATATTTAGGCCCACTTCAGTTCTTGTGATAGAAGAGATCTGGTTGTTTTGTATGTCCGTTGTATGCACTGTTTATTTGTTCACAAAGCATTCACAAAGAGTACAACGTCTAATGGTATTATGGGGTAATGGACCTGTCTGACTGAGCGCTGACAAATTGACACTGTCTTTTCTAACCCCAAACCCACTGCCTCTCTCTGCTGTCACACAATGATCTCAAAGGCAAAGACAAACTGTTTTACAAGCCATTCACAGAAAGTGTTTGCCGGGCCATGCACGTAGTTATTATGTGCTCAAAATGTATTATTATTATTATTATTATTATTATTATTATTATTATTATCATTATTATTGTTTGGGGCCGAATAAATGACCCTGGCAGTGCCGCTGTCATGTGTGTTAGAAAGGGTATGGCATCATATGGCCTTGATTGTGCAGGTTATTGGAGTGAACAAATCCTTGGTCACTGTTGCTCTCGTTATGGCATAGTTATAACAAGCGTTGTTAAACTATTCTGATTTATCGCTTCATGAAGTCTCCAGGCTTGAGATGAAGCCGGAGGTTCTGAATAGCATAGGGGCTAAGTACACGGCCAAAATACCTAGACCTGACAGTTGTGATCCACCTATATATCAGAAAGGGGCTCAAAACCTTGGTTGAAATGTAATTCTTTTACACTTTGAAGTGCCGTTGGGTATGGAGGGTTTAGTGTTTGTATTTTTGACCCCCTGCTATTGCTTTGCATGGTCGAAATAATGGCCACAGAAAGATGTTTTCTCTATTATTCTACTGAATAGAGTCTGGGAATTCTGGAACTGCTCCTGTGCGTGTGTGTGTGTGTGTGTGTGTGTGTGTGTGTGTGTGTGTGTGTGTGTGTGTGTGTGTGTGTGTGTGTGTGTGTGTGTGTGTGTGTGTGTGTGTGT
>JAVQIZ010205530.1:0-10313 GCA_036023535.2 Galaxias brevipinnis
TCTCTCAGAGCTCCTGTTTGGTCCAGGTTGGTTGACGAGTGGTTCCTTTCCTGTACCTGTTGGTGAAGTGAACCCTGTGACGTGTCTCGATGATGAATGTTGTGTTGTGTTGCCACTACCGACCTTTGGCAGGTAGCATGTGTGCTGCTATTGTCCCCATGCTGAGACCACCTTGTAACACATGCTAGTGCTGTTTGTGCGTGGAGATGTGTTGTTATGTAGGCCGATGCCTTTTTCTGACGTTCACAGATCCACTCTCAATAAAGAGACTCCTCTCTTTGAAATATGGCTGAGCAATGTGTCTTATGTCTGCATTCAAACGTTCCGAAGTAGTCCCACCTCAAACAGTCCAAAACAGAGAGCTGACGATTTTCCGCGTTCTGCCGGCTCACTCCTCGAGACGAAGGTGATCCGGGTGCCCAAGTCCCTTAGACGTGACATAACCGGGCCAGCTCAGATGGAGCAGCTTTGCGTAGCTAATGATGCCCACAGAGCAGACCTCGGCCTGGCCCTGCGTTCTCTGAGACGTCGTGCCACGGAGATGGATGAGCGCTCCGCTGTCAGCGAGCCCCAAAGGCACTGACCCGCAGCCGCGTCCAGCTCCATCAGTAAGGGGACCTAGCGTGCGGCACACGGCTCCCGAGCCCTGAGCCCATGGTGTTGCGGGTCCATTCACTGCACTCCGGTTTCAGCCGTGAAACAGGACCCTGCGGAGGCCCCCGTCTTGGCACCTACCAGCGGTGACACATGCTGAAGCGACCCACACGGACCAGCCTCGGAGCCCAACCCTCCTTAGCTGCTGCTCTCCTTCACCTGCACGCACCGTGCCCTCGCTAGTGGAGATCACTTAATACCACTGAGCCGGGAAGTGACGGTGTCTATTGACGAGTTTCATCCATCAGTTGTGCTTTACTGGGTGCATTGTGTTTGAGCACCACCAACGCTGAGGCCGGGTGTGTACGCCCAGCTCCCGCTTGGAAAGCAGATGAGATATTAATGAGATTGTAACCAATATAACGGAGGTCGAGGGATGAGCAGAGCACTTCATGAAAGGCTTTTAATTGAGCATCAACTGAGTCACAGACTCCCTTCCTGCTTATGTTGTCCTTGCATATCTTGGCTTTGGAGTATAGAGTTTCATGAGAAGCTATTGGGAGCTTAAAGCTTCCTCAGAGATTTATTATTATCAACATATCCTGCTCAAGTGGTCTTAGTATTTTTTATTGAATCTAATGGAATGTATAATATTGATCCTAAGCAAAATTGTAAAAGGGTAGAGAGACCACCACCAGAATAAAAACTGAAGTATAAATTGATTGGCCGATCCATAAAGCTGCAACTGAGCGCCATGTCCAGCAGGGGGCAGCCACAGACTCAGCTTTCCCAGATTTAAACAGACCAAGTCTTCAATCTTTTGTAGATCTCAGTGACATGGTGAATCGCATATGGCATTCTGTCATAAAACTAGATTAGGACACAAACATATTAAACTAAAACAACTGTGTGGCCTATTTTGCTTCATATGTAATGAAATTCAATGCATTTGTTGCCATTACGAGTGAAAAGGCTGAATTTACAAACCAGCTCGTGTGGTTTCTGATGCTGTGCAAGACTGACGATGATGTAATAGTCCTCTTGGCCATTCCCACTCTAGGTCAACTTGGTTAATAGGCTGTAATGGGCTGCTATGTTCTTTAGACTCTCGACTGCTTCCCCTGAAAGGACCACAGTATTTCCCCCAATTTAACCTTTAAGCAGTATCTCCAAAGCAAAGTCCCCATTGTGAATCAGTGTGTCATCTTCACACCTAATAACGGCAACAGAAGTCATGGTACTTTCTATTATAGATAGGCATTTTGTGCGGTTCATCGGTACTGTCAGGTTTTACCTACTGGTTCAGTTAAGGTGAAAACGATGATATCTCAACTCGAAACAAATAAGGCATTGTTCATTAAATAAATCCATTTACTCAAGATTTCTCTGTGATTGAACAAAAATTACTTGGTAGATTATGTGGGCAATTTTCAGCAAGTTCAGCGTCTGAGGCAAGACCGAATGTTTAATTTATACGGCTTCAAAGGGTCTGATGAAAAATAAATCCTCTTTTTAAACGTATGAAGAAATATGTGCTGCCACGCTTCTCTTGTCTAGACACACACGTGGGGAGCTTGGACAGGCTCCAAAGGCTTCCTCTGGTCAGTGGAGGAGCAGGGAGGAGCAGGCAATGGGTTGACACGCGCCAGGCAGGCAGTGCGTGTGGGACGGCGTGGAGCCAGTGTGCCACCTCATTGCCATCACGGGGTGAGAGCTGTCATCATCCCCTGTGCACACAGACACCTTGTGTAATTATTTGCCAGAATGAGCTTTTATGGCCCGGCAGCTGAGGTCCAACATCCTGCTCGGCTGCCAGCTTTGCATAAAAGGCTTTATGCTGCAAAACACAGCAGTGTTTGATTGTGAGCTCCCGTGTCGATGTCTTGTGTGTTTTAAACAAAAGGCTAAAGATGCCTTTTAAATAAAAAATCCGGAAGCCTTAGAAAGGTATCATTAATTAATTTCATTTATTTCTATACACATTATAGAAAATATTTGGCACACTCCTGGTGTTACAGAACACACATCGATCGACATAGATATATCATAATTTACTCTGAGCAATAGGATGGCTTTACTACATTATACCCTAGTGGACGTTGAGAAAAGGAAACTTAAAAAGGCAATCTCGGTGCTTCTTCACATTCGTCAGGCTAAGCCTGTGCTTCACTGCAAGCCGAGCCAACGCAGGCTCCCAGGGTAAAGTCATTCCGACATGTCATCGACGCACGCCTTCCCGGCCTGACACGCTCACGGCTGTCTCCATGGCAACGGAGGAGGGGGGAACTCGTCACCGTTCGTGTTTGGGGGCGTCGTCTCCCCTCTCCACCACAGCCACGCCGTTCCTCATTGGCTCCTTGGGGGCCACGTCCACAAAGAACTCGGCCATGACGGGGCAGTGGTCGGAGGCCACCCCTCCCCACGACCAGTTGTCTGGGATCCAGGGATTGGTCAGGCCCTCTCGCACTACCACACAATGACCTGCAGAGGGCACAAGACGCCAACAGATGGCTATTTAGGACTGCGCGTGTGAAACTCAGCGCACAGTGATACAACCATGGCAACGTGCCATTCACGTGGTTACTGTTTGATCAACATCTCATATTGTATGCAACCTGGAACACATCCTATTAGCTATACAATGCACGAGCACACATACTAAATACACAGAAACCAAGAGTCGGGATGTTGACTGACATAAAGACAGGTGGATTCACATGAATAAGGGATTCTCATTGGCTCCCACCCTACCTGAGTAGATCTTCTTCAGGGAGCGGCTGACCCAGATGTTATCCAGGCAGCGGGAGCCCTGTGGGGAGCGGGTACTGATGTCAGTGAACTGGGTCATGGGAACCAGAGCGCTGAGCTTCTCCTTCCTCAGAACCTCCAGTTCCGCGCTCTGGGGCGACAGGCCGAAGTCCCCCAGAACCAGCAGGTCCTTCTCACCTGAAACCATGGCAAAAGAGCGGGTTAGGACCGCAGAGAAACTGAATAGACGAATAACAATAAAGATGGGAAGCTTTTGGAACGCTGTCCCTGGTGGAAACTAGTATGGCATAGGTGAGATGGTGATGATCTTCTTAGCGTTGAAGGTAAGCTTCCATGATTCAGCTTGACCACGGCTATGTCTAGTCATGTCTCCTTCAGGCTGACCTTTGATAGTTTCGTGGAGGCTGCCGTGGAAGCCGCTGGGCTTGTGCTGCTCAGAGGAGTGGGTCTTGCCGTTTGTCTCTGACGGTTGGGCTGGGGCCTTCATGTGCACGTTGACCATCGTTAGCTCAGACGAACCGATCTGAGCGAACCACAGAAAAGATCATAGCATGTGACTTATTTTACAAAGGAGTCCTGCCGTATTCGGTCATGTCCGACGTGTCACGGTACTTACGTAAAAGTGAGCCAGGTAAGGCCGGGGATGGGACTGCGTCCCGTTGCCATTGACGACGGGGCTCTCCAGGACGACAGCATCCTTCAAGTCGATACCAGAGGAGCTGTCCCACAGGAAACCCGAGTAGCTCACACCCTGGGAACAGAGCATCGTGGGAAACGGAGTCAAATGACTGTTGTGGCCCGGAGGCCTGTGAAACAGCTCAGTTGTTCAGCTTATCCATCCATCCGCCCCATCCAAAAGGCACCAATACAGTATCAGAAGGCCCCACCTTAGCTGAATATCAACCCACACACAGCCACAAGGAGCTTCACATGCTTGGCCACACACTGCACCAAAAGCTTTCATCACTGTTCTCAGCGGAGCCACGTCTAAATATAAAGAGCTCTGGGAGAACTGGCCTACATGTTTAACCTTACGTTACCCAGTTTGAGGGTTGAGTTTCTTAGCCACTGTCATGTTGACTGATACTGAAAAGGCCCATTTTTTTCTATCTTTGGGGAAAGGGCAACAACATATCTGTCGGATGACTGGGCGGGGCTTCAGGGGAGCTAGACATCCCTGGCCCGTGCCAGATGGCCTACTTTGATTCCCACAGAGGTGTCGCCGATAAGAAAGGACAGGGAACAAGGACACTGCAGTGCAGCCGCCCACAGCCTGACACCCGCTTCACGCTACGCTGCCGCCTGGAAGCTCCCCCTGAAGAGAGCCGTTTGACACACATACTGTACACACACACACACACACACACACACCCCTCCTCTTCTCATAACCATTGGTCATACGATAAAACTTCCGCATACGATAATCGTCATTTGACAGGTTTAGGCATCCCATGCGCAAGCACGTACACACACACACACACACACACACAGGACATTACAAAATGAATCTAATCGAACACACAATCCCTTCTCTCTATCTCTCTCTCTGCGGGCAGTGGGTGAGCGGCAGGGTGAATGATGGTCCTATTTCAGTGCACCCCGACAACGGGGCCGCCTGACAACCTGAAGAGTCCAGCCACTCTCTCCCTTTGTGGCCTCCGCCATCCATCTTACGTGACAGAGCCCATGGCTGTGGAGGAGCCAGGCTTATATCGAGGCTCCATCTCATGGCTGGCTTCCGCCGAGCGTAAACACGGCTATCTGCTCCAGCCGGAGTTCCTTTTTTTTGGTCAAAACACTGAGAGCCCGAGATGGCCCTCTGGAGGTTATGTAAACCAACCGGATCACCCTCGGACCAGAACCCTTCACGCTCTCGGAACGGGGGTGGGGGGGATATCTGTACAAAGGTTACGTCTCCAAAACAAATGGGAAACAACGTTGGTTTCCAGGATATATTTAAAGGGTTTAGTGCATTCCTCGCTGGTAATGTGTGTGTGTTGGATGAAGGGTGAAGACCTTGAGCTGGGTGGTCTTTGTGTCGGATTGGTAGATATAACATAAGTGTACATGAGAGAAAGAGAGAGAGCGAGAGAGAGAGAGAGAGAGCTACAGTCCTGTGAGGGCAGCGATGTCTTACCTTGTCCAAGTGTCCCGTGGGTTTCTCCGACACAGCGCTCTTCCACAGCCCCCGCGGCCCCCTCCACTTGCGTACGCTGGCCAGCGTGCCTTGGTTCAGCTCCACGCAAAACTGGAAACATAACGGAGACGTAGAGGCACAGCGTCATCATAAGGACACACCAAGGCCCGTCAGGACATCACCCAGACGCCAGCTGCCAACAAGCACGACAAACGTTGATTTAAAAGTGTGTGAGAGTTTGTGTACACCGAGAAATCATTGATTGTCTTAAACACGGAGAGACAACACGGTCAAGTCCGTTGAACTTGCACGGTACTTAAAAACGCAGTCATCAGAGGGTCCTGATTTCTTGAAAAGGGAGGATCAGACTAGTCCCAGTGGTTGCTGTGGCGTGTCCCAGACATCGACTGAGACAGACCAAGCCATGGGAGACGTGGGGGGGGGGGTAACTGGAGCATAAGGGGGAAAACAAACGTGGCCATGGGGACAGAATGGGGACGGTTGACATTCACACTGCAGGTGAACCTGACCCGTTGCTGGGACTATAATTAGACCGAGGGGCGTGAGAGGATCCCACCCCCTCCACAGAAACACACACCCACTGCATGGACCTCGGCAACACTGACGTCAACGGGACTTGGAGCTCGTCTGTCAAATCAAGCTAGACATCCAGTCCAGAAACTTGACAACGTTCCCTCACTTGTGCATGCTGTACTCGTCAGCCTCCTCCCCAAAGGTGAACCTAAATAATAAATGACTACGCCAGCCAGGCTGGAAAATCATAGCGGCTTCACTTTCGTCATACCTGGGGTGACTCGCATGTACGAGGAAGGCCGGCGATACTGTGGCGGAACACAAACACACACACCCTATTCAACCGCTGACCGCCACAGCATGGGCAGGTGTACCAAGGCTCCACAGCATGGGCAGGTCTACCAAGACCCCACAGCATGGGCAGGTCTACCCAGGCCCCACAGCATGGGTCTACCAAGGCCCCAGAGCATGGGCAGGTCTACCCAGGCCCCACAGCATGGGTCTACCAAGGCCCCACAGCATGGGCAGGTCTACCAAGGCCCCACAGCATGGGCAGGTCTACCAAGGCCCCACAGCATGGGCAGGTCTACCAAGGCCCCGCCGGAGGCAGACAAAGAGAGGCCTGGTGGGGCAGAGACAGGAGACCAGCTTACCTCAGCGCCTTGCTCCACGTATTCACAATGACGATTTCATTATCGAATTAAGGTAATCAGCGTTCATCAATACCCGGAGACAGGGGCTATAAAACACCCAACCTGGTCACCATGGAGACTGCCGTGGTGCGGTTAACCCAGAGCGAGTGCTGAGACAGAATCTGCTCTCGGTTCTCTGTGTGTGTGTGTGTGTGTGTGTGTGTGTACGTTTGAGTGAGAGAGAGCATAAAAAAGCATTTCACTTCTACAACTCCAGACCGAGTTTCATGGCTGGCTTCTCACCAGCTTGGCTACTTGCCACTGGACAATGCAGTGCTGGGACATTTGCAAAACAAGTAGGAGCCACGCCATTCCACAGACGGAGAGTGCAAATTTCAAACATAAATGTCTAGTTTTTCCCGTCCTATGGAAGTCATGCTGATTTTCAACTGGCACAGACATTCGGTAAAAGAAAAAATATATATTGCTCCAGTCTGGCTCTGCTTCCAGGCAGGTGAAACACAGACAACCTCCACCCCTATGTTTACAGCAAAGACTCATGCAGACACACGCAGACACACACAGACACACACAACCAGGCAGATGTTTTAGCAACAGTGAGTAAGGCAGCCCATTTCTGATTAGTTATTTACTGCTGCGGGGAGAAGGAAAATCGTAGCGAGAAAGAATGGTGAGAATTTAGGATAGTGGAGACATGGCTGTAGGACTAGAGTGTGGGTCTGGGAGAGTATGTGTGGTCTGTGCAGACGCAGTCGTCCACCCAATGATCCAGAATGCTACACCGCTAGACGTCCCTGAATACTTGGAGCTACGATTACTGAGCTTCAAAGTAAAGCAGCAGCTAGCAACAAATAAGGGGAAGTACAGCACAGCGACACTTACAAGCCACAAAGGGTTCCCCTAGCAACAACACAAAAAACAAATGTTTGTGACTAAGACCTCAAAAAAGGTCGCTGGTTACCAAAATAGAATTAAACGGTTTTGTCAGCTCTTTCCAAAATGTCCTGTGACGGAGAGCCTGAACCGAGATAACCTTTTTTATGTTAGAATTCCTTTGGGGGCATTAAAGCAGTTGTGGAGAGGCCAGCTGCATACAAAGTTTAGTAGTCTGCCCCTTCCAAGAATGAGGAAAGGTTTCTGGGCAAATGAGAACTACCCGAATTCACACAAACATCAACTTAAGTTCCATACCCAGATAGATTTCCTGTTTTTGTGTCACATTCATGATGTCGATGATTCTAATAGGATCTAGTCACTTCCATTATCCGTACGCATTAGGTTAGCGTAGAGCTCAGGATTTTATGGTTCGTTTGATAAATAGACCATATGATTATTTCCTCAAAAGTTGGCCTGGAGTCCAAAGGTGGAGGGGTGACAGGCTCAGGCTCTAGCACCAGAGTAAACACAAGGATGGAGGCCCTGCCGTGCAAAAAATACCGAAACCAGCCACCGAGAGGAAACTGTGTGCATTGAACACACATCCTTTGAAAGAGATGGTCTGAAAAAGTCTGGAAAAAGAGGAATTCTCTCACTGTCTGTGGATGTCTGCTGGTGCTTCTAAACAGGACAGAGGCTGATGGCCAACGCTCTGACATCACAGCGCTGTGATGACTCACAGAGAGAGAGGGGGATGATCCCCCAAAAGAAAAGTTGTCTGGGAGAGAACGATTTAAGAGAGAATGAAAAGATGAGAGAGACAACGATGACTGAGCGTGAAAGGATCATTGACAGAATAAGGCTGGGGGGGTTGAAAAGGAAAACGTGGCAGGAATGATGAACCCCGCCTGGGCCATCTTCAGTCCAGAAGTGGCACCCTCGTTCTCCTTCTCCCCTGTAAGCCCACAGCAGTGCTGGTTGGCTGACATATTTTTGTCTAGAGAACTGTACTACAGCAAATCCACACGTCTGTCAAGAACCAGCTCGGGCTACATTCAAAACCTGACCCGGATCCCACAGACGTTGTATGTAACAACCACGCGTCCTGTGGTAACGAGCCATGAAACGCCCCGGATGGCCGTTGGGATGTACAGTTCACAAGCAACAAGCCCCCGCATGGCCTGGGAGAGGCAGTCCTTAGACATCCTCGTGTAATCCTTTCCGCCCTGAAAGCGGCTCTAAAAGCCCCATGGCCATGTCTTGAGCAACACACAGGAGTAGGAGACACAGGTACCTGGGTTCATAGAACAGGCATGAAGCATGCCACTCCTGGGTTCCATGGAGACTGTAACCCCCCCACACCACCACCACCACCCCACCCCTTACGCACACAACAACGCAGGGTGTATTTAGATAGATGAAAGCCTAGAAGCCTGGCCCCGCAGTTAAAATCTAAACGTGTAGCCATCTAAATATAAACCGCTTACGTAGACGGTGTCAGAGAGAGTGCGAGCGAGAGAGCAAGAACGAGCGAGACATCTCATTTGCATAATGGAAAGCCAAAGACAAACAGCTAGAGGGAATAGCATGCAGAGAGCTTTCTGAGTGCTTCTGCCCGGAAGCCCCCGCCCCCCCACGCACCACCTAACCCAGCCCGCTGAGAGAGCAGCAGCTAACCGCCATGGGGCAGGTGGCCAAGGTGCCTGTGGGGAAGGCCAGGTCATGGAGGCACCTCCTGGGGTTTGAGCCCGCTGCTCTGCTGGGCTCCTACTGTACCTTGTCCAGGGCGTCTCTGTCCACCAGGTCCTGCACGGCCAGTAACTTGATGCTGGAAAACAAGAGAGGGAGAGAGAAGGAGGGAGGGGGAATAAGTCAGTGTACCAGTAGCACAACACATTTTCTTCCTATTGCTTTAAGCCAAGGGCTGTTTGCATTGTGACATATTAACAGTAATGGAGCTCTGGTGAGGCAAATGGATTGTTGACACAGCAGATAGTTTGGGGAAAACACCAGAGGTTACGTACGCTCCTGACTACAGGACACCCTGACTCATCGTGTCACCAGCAGGCAAAAGAAAGACAAGCACCAGGGAGAGACCAGGGAGAGTCTGAAATAACGAGCATAGGATAGTTTAGCATTGCATCCGAACAGATAAGGCTGGGATCAGACTCAGGGCAAAGGCCTTGTTTGCTACTCTTTCCAGCCTGGTCGGCTACACAAACACATCAGTGCACACAGGCAGAAAAACAACCGTTTACAAGCCCATAAAACTTTTATCTGTTTACTTTATAATCGTTTTCCAGGCAAGCAGTCAGCACAATAAAATGGACTGAATTGCAAAGCATAAGCACAATGTCCTCTTCTCTCCCCGTCTCTGTCTCTCCCTCTCCCTCTCCCTCTCTCTCTCTCTCTCTCTCTCTCTCTCCCACCGCCCCTGCATGCACTCAGTCTGCACAATTTCAAACAGTCTGTTCTCCTCGCAGAACTGCTCCACCGTTGGCTAATTGAGCTTCGGCCATGTGGGGAGCGAACCATACGTACATAAGCCATTTAAAACAAAGAATAGATGAGCATAGATAAAAGCCCACTATATTCTAAAAAGAGCAGTGTCAGCTCTGACCTGTCCACCCCCCCCACCCCCCCCCCCCCACACACACACACCCCACCCTGGCAAACCTCGCACTCTGACAGGGGCTACGCTAATCGCCAAGCCATGCTGCAGAGAGGTGGAACACCACAGGAAAACACGC
>JAVQIZ010205536.1:0-24350 GCA_036023535.2 Galaxias brevipinnis
TATAACTCTTCTTTCCCAGAACTCCCTCCCTGACAAAGCGAATGTGGTGCATGTCGCCCTCTGCTCCAATTGGCAGGGCATTAACTGTTGAGCGCCTATGCTCTATTGCTTCCACCAAGCATTTTAGTACTTGATTGTGGCGCCAGGTGTATCTTCCTTGAGTAAGGCTCGTTCGGAACCAAGCCATTATGTGTTTGAGATTAGCCGTCCCGCCACAGAGGAGGCATGTTGGATCCTCACCTACCCATTGGCTATGATTTGTCGGTGTTGGCAGTACATCGTAGGTTGCCCTAACAATGAAGCTAATTCTTGTGGATTCCATTCCCCACGTCCTTCCAGGTGATTTTCCTTTGCTCTACACTTTCCCAGTTCATCCATTGCCCTTGTTTGGCTTGTGAGACAGTGTTAGCACTCCTTACTGCTCCTCTTGCTTACGAATCTGTTCTATCACTAATTTGCCTTGTTCCACAGGGGTTGCTTTTGACCCTGTTTACGAAGTCCACATCCTCCTCGTCCATGTTGTACTTGTCCTACTATTTCTGTATGTTTAAGGGCTGCTTTTGCTTGCAGTACTGCCTCTTTTGGATTCCATTTCCATCCTGTTGCTAATGTGGGAGCCGCTTTTCTTACTATACTATCTAGGGATTCCGTAAGTATCATTTCTAATGTAGCTTTAGTGCACTTAAATTCCTATGTAAGCCTGGTAAGCGGCAGCTCCAGAGCACCTTTCCCAGTAAGAGCCAGGCTACTAAGACACCATGGCACCCCTAGCCATTTCCTAGCGTAAAAGCGGACTCTTCTTTCTAGCTTTTCAACTCTAGTGATGGGTACATCATATACTGTCAATGTCCACGAGCTGGGGTAGAAGTCCAAACTGGAGGGAACTGTTTAGCTTTCCTGGCAACCCTGACTTCTCAATGTTTTCAAGGCCTCTGTTGAGTTCTATCCTTAATTCCTCCACCTGCTCCGAGTCTTTAAGGGTAGCATTGTACCATTTTCCGAGACTTTTCACAGGCTTTTCGATCACAGTTGGAATTGGATCTATGAAGAAAATGTTGTTGCACAATTTTACCTTAACAACTGATATGCTTATGGATTTGCTTGGTTTTACTTTCATTCTAGCCCATTTAAGGTTATCATTAAGTTTGCTTAGCAGTCTTTTAGTACACGGAGCAGTTGTTGTCAATATTGTCATATCCATATATGTTCGAAGGGGAGGGAGGCGATCTCTTGTTGCTTCCTCGATTTTCTTGGTTCCACCTGTTTTTTTTTAAGTTTCTCCAGTAGCCCAAAACTCTCCTTTCCATGATCATATATGATATCCACTACTTTAACTAGCTTGCTTTCAACTGTGCCCCTTAGCTGTTCGAGTTTCTTTTTTAGGTCTATGTTAATAGAGTACTAAAAATTCTTTTCAGCGGCTGATGGCCACTTTACTTTAGGTTTTTGGTCACTGATCTTCTTGGAGGTTTTTTGTGCTTGTTAGGGCTCTACCACCTTATCCCCTTGTCTTTTGCTGCTTGTCTTTGCCGCCTCGGTGCTGGAGTTGTTGATGGCTTGTGGACTTTGGTTTGTGTCCAGCCGCTGGCCTTCATTCGACTTACTTGCTTGACTTCTTAAAAAGTACTGGTCAATGCGATGCTCCTGCTTCTTACTTTGTTGTATTCTCAGGCCCCTTACAGTTGTTACCTTTTCCCAGTCACAAGGGCAGATCTGGTGACTTTTACCTATGATTGCATTGGTTTGTGGAGTGCTTTTCGTGCTCATAGTCGTTGCGTTGGTTGGGTCAAAACCGTGTTATCAGTATGTGAGTCATCTTCCGCCCCCGCTCTCGCAGACTGTAGGGGTATTTTTACTTTAGTTTTGTTAGTAGCTTTTTGCGGGTGCACTCAGTCCGCAGAATAGTGTTTAGTGCTGCAGACATGAGTTGCTAGCCCATGTCTGCCCCATTGGGGTCTATTCCCTCCGGTCAGCGGTCTCTCCAATCTGTCACAAGGACTTTCCCTTGTCAGTTATTCTGTTCACAACAGTCACCAGAAAACCATCTAGATGGGACATTTCAATATACACAGGATAGGATGTTATAATATCCATTGTGCCATACTAGATGAGCACTTCAAGAGACCAAACTAATGATCAGTCAGGAATTGGTGTTTTCGAATACTAACAGACTACTAATAGTTCTTTACAAAAAAAAACACAAGAAGCCTCTTCCTCCTTTACAATAACTATAATATACTATACAGAAGCACTATTAAAAAAACAGTCAACTGCATCCTATGCCCCTTTCTTCACCTGACCTCAGCTCTTCAGTAAGAAAACAATGCAGACAGAACTTATGAGTAGACATTTTGCTTTAGCCTACAATGGCAAATGGGACACAATTAACCCATTAATGTCCATGGTGGAATTTTATAATTTCCTTTACAGCACTTAAAGTACTAGCTGTGCTAAGCACAGATCCATTTACATTTTTCAAATAGGTTAAAGTATGAGGCTGCAGTCTTAACATTCTTTTTTTAGCCGTTAGTCACAAGGGGTTGCCATTTTTTCCCCCCACAAATACATCTCTAGAACAATAGGTTAGGAATTTCGAATCTTCATAATTTTGGATACACACATAATCTGGACTCTTATACTATAAATTACAAAATAAAAATTAGATTCTGTTGCTTTTTATTGGTCCAGTATTGACATTGTGCAGAACTCAGATACATTTTAAATCTGTGGGAATTTCAATCTGAATAACATGTCTGTTTGTAAATCAAAAATGTTCACCCCAACTCAATGTCTAGAACACTTTGTCTTCCCCTCCCTTTCATACACACCTCTACGACTACTATCATTACCACTACCACTACACTACTACTACCACTGTACTACTATTACCACTCTATAACTAACACTACCACTACCACTCTATAACTACCACTACCACTCTAACACTACCACTACCACTCTATAAGTACCACTACCACTCTATAAGTACCACTACCACTCTATAACTACCACTACCACTCTATAACTACCACTACCACTCTGTAAGTACCACTACCACTCTATTACTAACACTATCACTCTATAACTAACACTACCACTACCATTCTATAACTACCACTACCACTCTATAAATACCACTACCACTCTATAAGTACCACTACCACTCTATAACTACCACTACCACGACATAACTACAACTACCACGACATAACTAACACTACCACTACCACTCTACTACTTCTTCTTTGCTAGACAGAGTTTTGAGATAGGTATGTAATTATTTAAGTCGCTTGAATCCCCCCCTTTATGTAAGGAGTAACCAGAGCTGATTTCCATATTTTAGGTATTAAATCAGAAGTAATTCTCCCTAAAAGCGTATTGGAAAATAGTTTTTCATTATTAATTCCTGCTTGAGTCAGTCTGGTTATGAAGTGCATACATGCTTTTGAACATGTGATCAGAGGAACATGTATATCCACAAGTGTTTTTTTGAAAAATTACAAAATGAGTAATCCTAAGTAACTAACGACAAGTATGACACAGAAATGGCTGTATCTTAAAAACTACAAGGAGTTTTATCAAATGCTTGGCACCATTGGATTCAAAACAACTAAAAGTTGAATGCGGTTTGGTCCAGTGTAAATATCAGAAAATCAACTTTGTCTACCAATTAAGGCATGATAAGTATGTGAAATCATGATTAATTTCTTGATTTGAAACTAGATTTTGTCATGTAAAGTCACATGTCTTGTCAGTTTCCACTGCAAATTTGGTGTTACCACTTCTTACAGAAAGTGTTCTGTGGGGCTTTTCCTTAACATACAAAATTTTGTTGTTGGGTTAAGGGTTACACACACACACACACACACACAAACACACACACACATACACACACAAAGGTAACTTATATAAGAATGTTTGCCTGCTGTATTCTTTTTGTCAGCAACCCTGACAAACATTACCGTACTAAATAATATTACTTTTTACTTTAGATACTCAAGTATTTTTTGGAAAGCAGGTACATTTGTACTTTGACTCAAGTAGAAATATTTATTCAAGACTTCTACTTTTTAGTGGAGTAATATTTAGAGAGGGTATCTGTACACCACTGCTTAAAATCTAATTAAAACCTCCCTCAGGCGGTGTGCTGTGCAGACCATGAGCATTGCTGCCCTCAAGGCTACAGCTGCAACATGCAGACTGGTACCTGTGAAAAGAAGGCTGATCAGCTGCTCCTCCACATGCTCCCTCCAAGCGAAGTGGTGAAGTCCCAGCAGAGGAATGCTGAGAAGGGGAAGGATATACAATGTGACAGCGTGGGGGAGTTCCACTGCCCCAAGCAGGAAACTTGCTGCTAGAACTCAGTCACAGAGTTGCTCCTCACATAAGGTATATTCTATGTCTATAACAACAACTCATAATGCAAAGCTTTCTCAACTCCAAAATTAAAGCTATTTGATGACACAGATCCTTTACCTGTTGCATGTGTATGCACTCTTTTTAGAACCTTTGTCAGGCTTAGTCATAAAATACAATATACTCTATAATGTTCAAAGTAAAAAAAAAAAAACACTTATTAGTCTTTGTTTATAAATTAACAAAGGATTTTTTTAAACTTTATATATATTGTTTTACTATTGTTTGCAAGTGGTTTCGAGATAGATAATGTTATATTTATCCTGTTTTTGTGGGAATATTACTTTTATTATTATTTATTTTATTTATACAGGGTTAACCGACTGAGACCAGGTCTCTTTTCCAGCAGTACTCTGTTTAGAATCAGAATATAAAAATTACAATAATTTTTTTTTTTTTAAAGCAAAAAATAAATAAAAATGTTTACAGCAATATTTACAATAAAGTACTACATTTAAGTTTCAACCAAAACAAGAACACTCTTCAACTCCCAAATCCTTCAGTAAAAGTAAAAAATGTTCAACACAAACAAACTGCTCTAATTTCAATTCCTGTTGAATCTTGTTCCATTTATTCGAGGCGAAAAAAACTGAAAGCTGATTTACCCAGTTCTGTTTTCACTTTGCGGCTTTCAAGGGTGATACAGTCCTGTCAGCGTATCCTATAACGACTGGATTTGTGTTTTAATAATGAAGTAAGGTAAAAAGGTAACTTGCCCAGGAATGCCTTTTAAACAAAAAAGAGACAATGTTTTTCTCTCCTATCACTAAGAGAAGACCATCCTACTTTTGTATAGTGTACAATGATGAGTTCTTAAACTATCCCCAGTTACTAAACGCAAAGCACTGTGGTCAATTGCATCAAGGGACTTTAAAATAGTTGGGGCTGCATTGATGTACACCATCTCCATAATGCATGACTGACAAGAGAGTAGATTTTACAATTGTCTTTCTGTTTTCAAGTGAAAAGCATGACCTTATTGAGCTCCAAGTCTGATCCTCACGTTCTTTGTGAGTTCAAGCACATGCATCTTAAATGATACCTTTTCATCCAGTGAAATTCCCAAGCATTTGCAAACTGCAACACGCTCGATTTGGGCCTCATTAAGGGAGCAAATATTATATGCCTTATAATAAAAAAATTTGGCCCTTGAGGAAAGCATATATTTCGTTTTTGACTAATCTTAGATTTCTAAGGGATTTCTGTACACAATTAAATGCCCTTGTGAGGTTTGACATTGCCTGTTCCATGGATGGAGCACAGGAGTAAAGAATGGTGTCATCTGCATAGAAATGTACTTTACAGTCTTTTACTGTAGAAAGCATGCATTGCAACTGATGCAGTACTATCTGCTGTTTACATTTGTCAATTTGCTTCTTCCAGGCTGTATGCTGCCAGAACCTAAAGTACTGTTGCCCTGCTGGCTACTCATGTGACCTTGTGGCTGGAGGCTGCACCCAGCAAGCAGAACTGACTTGGAACACATTCTACACAAAAACAAGACAGGAAAATTAAGTAATGGACAAGGGACTAAGCTGTATTTTTACAAATGTTCTCAGTTTTTTTTTCGTCATATTAATTTATTTATTAATTGACCACCTTCTCTGATCCAGAAACTTCAATTTGGCTTCCTTTTGGTTTGACATTTGTGATAAGGCAATATAGTTTTAATATAATAAGGCACATTTTTTATACTTTATTTTGACTCAAAGATTTCAAGAGTAAGAAAAACAGGAAAATGTTGAACCGGTCAAGTTGTTGCTTACACTAAAACCGTTCCATGTCACCTCTCTGCAATTCATAAAGCAAATGTAACATATTTTGTAGGTACCTTGTTGAATGCGATCACTTAATTAGTTATTTTGAAGTCTAAATGACTGCACTGTTACTACTAATGCATTTGTACAAAAGCTTAAATGTGATTTACATTTTTGCTAGGTTTTAGATTGATTTTGCAGAAATCCTTATAAAATGTTCTCAAGCAATTCTTTAAACAGTTATATACTAGTATGTAATTCTCAATTTAATTCTCTTTTTGTGCCTTAATTATTATTCAATATGCTTAGTACCACATGTTAAACAAACCATTAGAGGGACCTTAGTGGCTCAATTTACATTTTCATAAATGTCAATGTATAATGTATATTACACACTTAAGAATGTAATCAAGTCAGTTCAGAAAAAAGGTTATGCCTTTTAAGGAGTATAATAAAAGTATGATGATTGATTTCTGCATGCAGTGGTTGCATTTATGTTGCAAATAGTTGTCTATTTCTTCCATTCCCAAACTTAATGTCAAACCTGAAAAACCTTTAGATATATTGAAACAAAGGGCAAAAAGGCAAGTTGCTGTTTTGATTCTGACCTACCTTTTAAACCAGTTGGGAAAAAAGTAAATAGAGTATTTATTAGAATAAAATTTTTGGGATTAATGGTTTGAAAATACTTTCTGCTTCAATGGAATCTGCTGTCTACATTTTTATTTTTTTTTGTCTATGCTAAGTACATTAGTAAGATTTGCTTATTAGGCCAGTCAGATTTGTCTAATTGCGTGCAAGCTTTAGGCAAGCAACACTACTATAATCTCATATATTATTATTATTATTATGGTGTGCTATCTTTAGGCAAGCAACAGTACTATAATCTCACATATACACTGATCAGCCATAACATTAAAACTACTGACAGGTGAAGTGAATAACATTGATCATCTCGTTACAATGGCACCTGTCAAGGGGTGGGATATATTAAGCGGTAAGTGAACAGTCAGTTCTTGAAGTTGAAGTGTTGGAAGCAAGAAAAATGGGCAAGCGTAAGGATCTGAGCGACTTTGACAAGGTCCAAATTGTGATGGCTGGACAACTGGGTCAGAGCATCTTTAAAACAGCAGGTCTTGTTGGGTCTTCCCGGTATGCAGTGGTTAGTACCAGAGTTGTAATGACTCGAGTCAGTTGACTCGACGGGCTATTTTGACTCGACAATGCCATCAAAAGACTTGACCTGACTCAAGTCCGTGCAAGAAATTACTCGGCTCCACTGAAATTAGTCATTAAATAACAAAAAATAAATAAAACATTTAAATATGCGCAACAGCAGGCTAATCTACTCTGGGGTTGATCCTCCATCATCACGGTGTCCACTTACATTGTTATGCTGATGATACCCAGCTCTATGTCTCTACCCAGCCCACCACTGCCCTCCCTCCTCCCTCACTCACTGCCTTCAGGACACCAAGAGCTGGAAGAGTCAGAACTTCCTGAAGCTCAATGGCAGTGAAACGGAGGCCCTGCTAGTTGGATCCAAAGCCACTCTGTCCAAAGCCACCATCCCTAAAATCATGATTGATGGCTTCCATGTACCCATCTCCTCCCAAGTAAAGAGCCTCGGAGTTATCCTCGACAACACTCTCTGCTTTGCCCTTCATATCAACTCTTTAACTCGGACCGCACTCCGCAACACAGCACCCCCGCAACATAGCAACCTTGAGTGTCTTGAAAGGCGCCCTCAAATTAAATGTATTATTGTATGTATGTATTCATGTATTATTATTATTTTATTTTATTTTTTTATTATTATTACCATTATTAATCTAAGGCCACTATTTTGGTTGTCATGACCGTTACCAAGCAAGCGTAAACACATTCTAGCCTGCAAGTGCCAAAGCCAAGGGGCAGAAAGAATTAGCCTACCATTCTACACAACTGCAACAAACATGGAAAGTTCCCAAAAGATATTAGTTTTTAAAATTATACAGTGGACCGGGAGAAAAACAAACTGTAATATGCCATGCACCGTGGCTCAGTGGTTAGCACTATTGCCTCCCAGCAAGAAGGTCCTGGGTTCAATCCCAACCTGACCCATGAGCCTTTCTGTGTGGAGTTTGCGTGTTCTCCCCATGTTCGCGTGGGTTTCCTCAGGGTACTCCGGTTTGGTCCTACAGTTAAAAAACATGCAGGCTAATTGGTGACTCTAAATCGCCTGTAGGTGTGAATGTGAGTGTGAGTTGTCTGTCCCAATGTGTCAGCCCTATGATAGACTGGCGATCTGTCCAGGGTGTATGCTGCCTCTCACCCTGTGTAGGTTGGGATAGGCTCCTGCGACCCTGCAAAGGATAAGCGGTATAGCTAATGGATGGATGGATGGAATATGAGCGCGGTCTATGTTGAACTTAGTGCGGATAACGAAATGAGTCAAGTCACGGACATACATAACGGAGATCAGCATTAGATAGACTGAACGGAGCTGGACCTTGCTGAACTGCAACACAAGACACGTACCACCTACCTAAACATTTTTGCAGACCAAGTACACCCCTTCAGTATTCCCTGATGGCAGTGACCTCTTTCAACTGGATAATGGTTATTTTAACCCTAATACAGCGTTCCTTGATGCCACACTGCGTGCTGGGTTACGATAGCCAAATTGCTGGCATAATCTAGTCAACCGGCACACCTGTCCACTCACCAAGCTGAAAATACAGCCACGTAGTCTACCACTAAGCCTTCCTGCAGAGTGTAGCACGTATCAAGCCTGTAGGAACAGAGTAAGAAAATATTTTTTTTATCAGTTGACACTCAGTATCAAGTAGGGATATCACACAGCTTAATAGTCTTTTTTCCCCTTTTTGATTATCTGGTCGTGCCAAAAGCAGACATAGAGGGGGGTGGCTCTGAGATATTGCTCACGGTTGGCTTTTAACGAAAATATCCGGGATGGACGGTGTCCCCCTGAAAAACCTGCTCCACACCCAAATCCACTCTCAAAAAGTGCTCATCTTGGATTATGACATAATGGATATTATAACACTGTATCCTGGTTATTTAGAAACAATCAATCTGTAACGTTATGTTGCTGTCAAGTTAAACAGTTGTGTCAGTAGAAGTGTACGGTCTTTCATTTAACATTTGAATGCTGAGCAACTGAACATCCTACGTTAACGATAGATGTTAAGCTATGATATGAGTGATTGCACATGTAAAATATTGTGGCAAGCTTCGGATTAGATATTCAAGAAACCTCAGACAACCTCGTAATTGCACAAATGTTTAACTTTATTGCTAATTACCAATACGCTTAGCACAATGCAACCAGACTTTACATGTGCTATTAGGTCCAAAGAGACTAGGCTTTGCAACCAACAGGTGCACTCATGGCCTAAACTAATAAATGCATAATTAGCTGAACAGATACATGACAAAAGATAAAGATAACATAAAAACATAAGATAATCAGTTAATACTGAGAACAACATAATTTACAGATAAACAAAGTATGTGCCCTGGCACCTATCTGTTGCACTCTGGGTAATCCCAGTCAACGGCACCGACGCTACAATATGTTTACTTTAGGCAAACAATAGCCTAAATACTAGTTTTAGTATACTTGAATGAAATCTGACATGAATGTAGTCAGCTAAATACTTCGCAAGTAACTTGCTTACTAACTATTCAAAGACTAGAAACAGTCTTTGAGTGCGATCGATGGTAAGCACCTGCCAACACAATCACTTCACTACCGTCGGCTGAAATTCCTTTTTTAATTTCTGTATCATAGAAATGTCTTAGCTGTAAATATATGAACAGGTCCCCATTTTTCAAGTTAAATTCTGCTTGAGGTTTTTCAAAGGTTTAATAATTGTTCCCCTCTGTAAGTGTACCAAATCAGATGCCAAATCAGATGTTCACTGTCTCCTGCCAATTTGTATTTTTTGCTAATCTCATACCATATTTTCAATGATTATTCTACAGTGGAATTCTCTCCCTTTTTGTCATTATATTCTTTTCCACCTAGCCTGGCCTGAGGTTGTGATTGGCCCAGATTTAGCTCGATGTGTTTCCATCGAACTTGATACTCTGGGGAGCACCAATAAACAATGCATCTCATTTGGGCAGCGTAATATTCTTTGAGATTTGGCTGTGCCAAGCCTCCATTGTCCTTGTCAATTTGGAGTGTCTTAAATATTACCCTAGGCCTTGCTCCTGCCCAGATAAACCAGGGTATCTGTTTATCCCATGCTGTAAATTAAGATTCCGGAATTCTGACTGGTAGTGACAAACAGAGACATAATAACCTTGGAAGCACATTAATTTTCACCACCTCAATTTTTGAACTAAAGCCACTTACTAATGTTGACCATTTTGTCATGTCTTTCTGTATCTTACTATTTATTATATTGTAGTTTGTTTCGTATAGATTGTTCAATTCCTGAGTGATTAGCACTCCCCAGTATTTTATTGATTTTGCTTCCCAGTTCAATTTATATTTCAGTTTGGGCTCTGGAGATAATATCATCTGCAAAAAGTCCTATTTTATGTTCCTCATTTGCTATTGATCGCTTTCAGTTCTTTTGATTTTGCCTGATCGCTTGAGCAAAGGGCTCTATGAATATTGCAAAAAGGGAAGGGCTAAGGCTACAGCCCTGGTGAGGCCCTCTAAATAACTTAAAACTGCTTGTCAGAAGGCCATTGATCTTTATTCTGGCGGTTGGGTCTCTATAAAAAGATTGCATGCACTCAATGAATTGTTCAGTAAAACCCAGTCTCTTTAGCACTCTGTACAAATAACACCAGCTAACTATCAAGCACCTTTTCCACGTCAAGACTGACCAGGGATGCACCTTCTTTTGGGATGTATTGATATTAAGGCCTCTATCCATGATGGTGGTGCCACAGCTTTGCTGAGTGTCCAATTAAGGGAATCAAGCAATAAAGTGGACAGATCTCCTTTAAAGTTTTTATACCATTAATTTGGGAAACGGTCACTTCCTGAGCTTTTATTGGTTTTCAATTTACTAATCGCTGTGTCCAGTTAATCTTTTGAGGGGGCAGTTAATTCGTCATTTTGTATTTTTCCAATGAAGGGGACTAATGATAGCAAGTATTGCTTAATGTTATCTTCATCTGCCATTTTAGGCTGAATATAAGGTTTCATAGTAATCTTTGAAAATTGTAGGAATTTCTTCTGGTTCGAAGGCCATTTTATTTGTTAAAAAGTCTCTGATCCTATATATTGAAATTTTTATTCGTTGAGCCCTGAGGCGTCATGCTAACATTTTTGTTGCTTTAGGGCCCAATTTTTTTATCTCAGTTTCTTTACTAATTCATTTAAGATGTTTTGTATTTGTTTTTTTTTATCTGGTTTATCAAACCTTTATCCTTATCTTTTTTTGTAGTTTCTCAAAATTTCTCAATGCTTTCTCTAGTTCATAATATTGTGTCCTCTTCAACTTATTTAAGTATGCCGTTCTAACTTGCCTCTGAACATACTGTCATCCATTATCCAGTTTTGCCTGTCTATTGATATGTTAATGTTTCAACTCGTTCAGAGCGCTTTCCGTATCATTTTTACCAAGAATATGTATTCGAGATTCTTTAGTGGATATTTGAAACTGGCGAAGGGTGAAGACTTCTGCATCAGCATTGCTAGGCTGTACAAAGGAGTTGGATGCACTAGTGGCCTTGCATCCTGCATCAAACAGCTTTTTGGCAAAAATGTCAGATGGATGAGAGCTTGGATTAAACTTCGGTATACTTTGGATGGTTCCAAATAAAAGACAATTATTGGAGAAAAAAAAAAAGTATTTTCGTTACCCCCTGGGGTCGAGCGTTGCGACTGCACCCCTCCCTGGACGTTCTTGTTCAATATCTGTTGTTGCATTTCTGGTTGTAAAATGTTCTTGTTATTCCATTATTATTTTTATTGTTCTTCCACAAGTTACAAAATAAATGTAAAACTTAATTGGATAAATATGCTGCTTGCATCATGCCCTTAATGTAATTCTAGAAGGGTTCCCTGTGTTGAATTTTTTACATTATTCAACAAACATTTGTGCTAAGTTCATGACGTAATCATTTTCTCATAATGTAATAAGTTATGTTATGGGCTCATGGTTTCATTACATTATGAGCTTTTATTACATTTAAGATATTACATTATGAGTTGCAATAGGCACTGCTTGTAACTGTCCAGGTTAACGTCACAGGAGGCAAACATATTTCACCAAAGGACAAATTTTCTCCAGGATGGGGAGGAGGTCCTTGTCCCCCTTGGATTTCAGATTGTGAAGCAAGATAACGTTAGTTGACTGACTAACCATTTGAACATTTTTATCTTCCATATTCTGTTCTTCACAAGACAAATAAACTTGTGGGCATTGATAAGTTACCTCTGACAGATCCGTCCTCCAAACTATTAAGACTTGTCTTTGACATCACAATCCCATTAAGTGATAAACAGACAAGGCATTAAGATTAAATCAAAAATGTTTAATGTGTTAAGCAAACCCCTAGTTTGCAAGGGGAATTACCAGGTTACAATCATTCTGGACAAACGTGCCAGCATTACCCCAACAGTTGCACACTTGATGGGGAACCTGACCCCCTCTAGTCTACTACCAGTTGTTCTTTCTAATCGGAGAATGAAAAGATAGCCTTACTTCGGACTTTGTTCTTAGTAACTGAAATATGAACTTCAAAGCACATTGTGAAATAGTGGTCTGTGATCCCTTCCAGACGTACGTCTTTCCTTGCCCCAAGAATCACCTATGAAGACCCTTTTAGTTAACGCTTTCCTTCAATCCAATCAGGACTGTAGCAACAAGACAGAAAACAACTTTTGACGAGGTACAACGACTACCTCTTGACACAACAGTGATTTCTTGAAACAATTCCAGGTGGAAAAAATGAAGAGCAGTGAGGCTTCAAATGTATACAACTCTTCTATTCAAAGATTTGTCATACTGCTCAATAGCATTTGGTTCAGCAGTTTTATTACAGAAACACTGAAACTAAAGACAACAGAAGACATTACATTTATTCAGGGAATATAGTTTGAAGCATTTGAATGCCAGTGGTCCTCTGATTCATGCATCTTGAATAATAACATTTTGAAACACCCAAAACGATCCATTGGAGACCACATAGTATGGGAGTGGTCTGAGACACAGAATAGCATGGATTAGCAGTTCCAATTGTGAGTAAGTTGATAAAGTCTACTCATTTGCCAATATTGACAATGGTGAATGAATAAATACATTCTAGCAGATGTTGGTATTTTAATTAAAATCGGAATTTAATTATTCTAGGAGCCGTCAAATTAGTTTTTTCCTTGCAGGGGAAGAAAGTAGTGTTTTTTTGGAGAACAGTTGCTGTTATTATTAGATGGTTGAAATATAATAAAAAATAAAAGAGCATGTTTTTCAAATGAAGCAAAGAATGATCAAGGATGGGCAGTGATATTGTTTTTACTTGCTACAACCTGATACAGGTTATGATGCAATTAAATTATTTTTAGGGTCACGTAGGTCTCAAACAGTTTCAAATTAAACATCCTAGTCCCCATTGTCAGCACTGATTGAAAAATTATTGTAATTATATTACACTATATATTGAGACAAAGTAGAGCAAAAAGGACATCTCACACCCTTGCTTTTTCTTTGCACAGTGAAAACTATGCTTGTTGTGAAGTGTAGAAGTTAGGGTAAGGGGGCTGTGCAAGACCGAGAGAAGAGCAGTCTGGTCAGTGGATTTGTGGAAACAAAAGGGAGATTTGGGTAGGGAGAAGGAGATTGAGAGCCCTACCATAGTTTCCACAAAAAGTGAGTGAAAGGCACGCCAGGGTTACTCCCAATCCCAGCTAACAAACATACGCCTTCACACTCACACATTAATTAAACACACACACAAACTTGACATCAAACGCACAAGCAGCATAGGCTTGAGTCCTATGAATGAGCGAAGATAAGTAAACAGAAGAGGATGTTTTGGAAGAAAGATGCGTTGGTGGGTTGAACACAGGGTAGGGGTCAAGGGGCCTGAAACCAGTGCTGTCATAGTGAAGACAGAAAAATAACAAAATCTAAATGTTGGAATGGATCATTTCTGGTTCTTAAGTTGGTTGGAGAGCCAATCCAATCCCTCATATAGACCGTCTCCACTGGTAGCGCACGTGGCCTGGATGTACCAGTTGCGCTGGCGGAGGGCATGGAGGCCCAGCTTGTCTGTGATCTCTGCAGCATTCATAGCATTTGGGAGATCCTGAAGGGGAAAAAAGTATGAAGGTGAACATGTGCACGTCTTAACAAAGTTTAAGTCATATGATTGCAAAACGTCTAGACTTAAAAATAGTTATTTTTGTTCACCAAAAAACAAAATAATAAAGCTGTAGCAAGGGATGCATCGTTTGTGAAATTCCGGGCCGATGCCGATGTTTAAAATAACAACCTTGGTCATTCTCAAGAAGCCTGGTACCGACCCCAGCAACAACAACAATTTTTGCCCGATTTCAAATCTTCCATTTCTCTCTAAAACACTTGAAAAAACCGTTGCAGTTCAGATCCATGCTCACTTAACTGACAACAATCTGTTTGAACAATTTCAGCCTGGCTTTCGTTCCTGCCACAGCACAGAGACAGCCCTGGTGAAAATCACTAATGACTTGATGGCAGCTGATTCTGGGCTTTTAACAATACAAGTCCTTGATCTGAGTGTAGCCTTCCATACCATCTTGCATAGCATCTTGTTTGAGAGATTATCTTCTTCCATTGGTATCGTTGGCAGCCCTCTCACTTGGTTCAAATCTTACCTCTCGGGCCGCACTTTTTATTCAACTAAAACATTTTAGATCACAGCCCTTTCCTTTATCTAGTGGTGTTCCCCAGGGCTCTGTTTTAGACTCACTCCTTTTTATTATTCATCTACCACCCATTGGTTACATTTTTAGGAAATTTGGCATTCAACTTCATTGCTATGTGGATGACACCCAGCTCTATCTATCCACCAAACCCATTTCCACTCTCCCGCCCACCTCCCTTTCTGATGACTTACCGGAAATTAAATCTGGGTTATCATGCAACTTTCTCAAACTTAACAGTGATAAAACTGAGGTTCTACTTGTAGGTACAAAATCCACCTTGTTTAAATCTGACAGCTTTTCTCGAAGTGTTGACAATTCTACAGTTTTTCCTTCCCCTCGGGTTAAGAGTCTGGCTGTCATCCTTGACATTACATTGTCCTTTGAATGACATATTAACAATGTTACCCGGTCTGCATATTTCCACCTACGTAATATTAATCACCTCCGCCCATCACTTACACCTAACAACACCGCCATTCTTATCCACTCCCTGGTCATATCCCGTATTGATTACTGTAATTCTATCCTCTTTGGTCTCCCTCGCAAGTGTCTGCACAAACTTCAATTGGTCCAGAACTCAGCCGCCCGTATTATCACCAGAACTCGCTCCATAGATCACATCACTCCTGTTCTCCAGCAACTTCACTGGCTCCCTGTCAAATATCGCATCAATTTCAAGATTCTGCTGCTCACCTTTAAGGACCTTCATAATCTTACCCCTCAGGACTAGGGCTTTTAGCCGTTCTGCCCCTCGCCTTTGGAACTCTCTCCCACAAGACATCCGCGAAATTGACTCTCTCCCCGCCTTCAAAACCCGTCTCAAAACACATCTTTTCAAACTGGCATATTCGCACTGATTCCCCACATTAAGTTTGCTGTTCTGTTTCTTTGCCGTTTGCACTTATGGTGATTCTTATTTAGTATTATTGTTTTTACTTATTATTGCTTACAACTGCCATGTTTTATGATGTATTGTTAAATAGTTTTTACTGTGTGTAAGGTGTCCTTGGGTGTTCTGAAAGGGGCCTGTAAATAAAATGCATTATTATTATTATTATTGCCGATGCTTTTAGGCCTATTTTTATAGTTAGGCCTAGTTTTATTTATTCCCCCTTTTGTGCCAAAGAAACAAAAAAATCTTCATAATAAAAAAATAATCGAACTGTTTTGAATAGGGGTGTCAATCTTCATTAAGAATTTAATCGATCAAGAGTTTCAAATTAAACATTAAATTGAACAATCTTGTCTTTTGGTTGAAATTCACGGCGTGTGTGTATTCGTATCCCATATGTGTTCTGTGCCTTTAAGAAGCATTGGTTTATGAGCGATGTCATCACATTGCTGCTAGGAGATGCTAGTTTGTCGTTAGCACTAAAGACGATCTCTGCCAAGTTCTATGTTGATGTTAATTTCTAATGTATTGGAAGTACACATGCTTTTTCAGTTTTATCCTACCTCCAGTGACTCAATAAACTGAGCTGAACAGTCCCTCTTCTTCAGTGTGGTTATTCATTGGATGAGGAGTTAGGTCTGCTAACTTATGCAGGGCGCATAAGGCCCTAAGGGTGACAACTTAATTATTGAGGTGTATGCGGGATGTTAACTTAAAATCGAAGACTGAGGGTGAGCTGTGTGTGCGTGTGTGCGTGCTTAAACAGTCCCTCTTCTTCAGTGTGGTTATTGGTTAAGGAGTAATCAGTCTGCCAGCTTATGCAGGGCGTATTAGGGTGACAATTCAATTATTCAGGCGTATGCGGGATGTTAACTTCAAATCGAAGAGGGTGAGCTGTTCAACTATGAAACGAGCTAAAACAAAGTCCAGTGTGGGAAGATTTCACACACAAACTATAAAAGAAGTGCATTGTTCCACAGTGATGCTGTTCTGAGTTCTGACTAAAGACCGTCACTTGACGTAATACCGGTGTTGAGTCGAAATTTGACCGGCTGCAGAAATTTGATTTGAACACAAATTCAATCACACAAATGTGTGAAACAACCTTTAATATTTCAAAGCCCATGCTGAAATATTACCACACAGATGACATTTTGTTTCCCTCTTATTTGAAAACAAACAGGCAACAACATTTGCCGTCGGTGAATGCCATCTTATTTGCCGATAGGCCGGTGGCAGTTAACAAGGTCAACATCGGCCAATACCAATGTACAGGCGATACATCAATGCATCCTTAGCTGTAGCCTAAAAGGTTTTCAGAAATAGGGAAATGTTTCTGTTTAGCCTTTTAAATACTTCTGTTTTTTTTTTACATAGTGCAAGCATTTAAAAAAAAAATTAAAAATCACGCAATTTCAAATTAAGAAATGTTCACGTTTCCAGGACAGTAATTGGTGAAACATGGCGGGGAGTACTAGAACACTCAGGCAGCAAAGCCCAGTAAGGCTTTTCTTTGACAAAATAAAGACAAGGTCCAACGAAACTTTGTACTGTTAGTAATATAACTTAATTGTACAAAGTCCATGCTCAACCATCTGAGGTGGAAGCAACCAAACCAACTAACAACTCACACTGATGCTGGTGGCAGCACTGTCACTGGGCCGCAGCAGGCAACATTGCTTCCCAAAGAAAAAATGGTACAAGGCACCGTTGTTGGAGCCTTAAATCCTTAGATAAAAAATATAAGTTCTATAATTTTGCACATTTATTTAATAAATTATAACTATTAAAGCCTCTCTCAGTTTAAGCGCTTTCATTGTGAATAATGAAAGTGGATCAAGGGGCAGCTAACTAGCTGTAGGGCTTTTTTGACCATTTGCGCCATGCTTAAAAAATGTTGGCCTAACGAACATGCCTTGTCTCAGCCTCCTGACGTCCTAAAAATAAGTGGGTTGCGCCCACGCGTTGGCCCCAATCCCCACCCACAAAAAATCGAGTTGCGTGGGCGTTTTTAATGCAAAAAGCAAGGGAAACACGACGGCTACACTGTCTTCCCATCAGGGGGAGCAAGGAGGCGTACCAACCGTCGGGTTTCTGTCTGTTTGCGGTTGCAAACGATGGGGTTAGCGTTCCAAAATCACTTTCCCACAGTGCTGTCCATTGGAACAAACGTTGTCCACTTGCAATATAACACTTACATTGAAAATCAGCAGGAGTGGACACTCTTCCCTTGCCTAGCACATTAGCTTTCAATTGCAATGTGTTGCAATTGGACAACAGTTGGGCCATTGGACTCACTGTGATGTATTGCAATTGGACAATACATTTGGCTTACACATCTGTCAATGATAAAGTATCGCAAGTGGACAGGGGAAAGTGTACACTTGCAATACTTTCCAGTCTGTCGAATGGCCAAACCGTTGTCCAATTGCAATACATTGCAATGTATGACTATTGGACAACTGTATGTCCATTGGCCACATTTTGAATTGGCATACATTGTAATGGCAATTGTACACTTTTACCTTACACTGTCTTTGATAGGGAAAGCTGTCCAAATGCAATACTTTATGACTGACAAAAATTAAGGCCCAATGGACAGTCCACTTCCAAGACATTACAATGACTGTCCAATGGCCCAACATCTGTCCAATTGCAACAAATCACAATTTGCACTGCAATGTATTGTCAATGGACAAGTGTCTGTCCATTGGACATGCCTATGAATACCATGCACTGTAATGGCAATCGGACACTTTTTCCTTACGCTGTCTTTGATAGGGAAAGCTGTCGAAATGCAAGACTTTATCACTGACAGAAATGAAGGCCAAATGGACAGTCCAATTCCAAGACATTAGAGTTAATGAAATGTCCACTAGCAATACATTGCAGTGCAAACTCAATTGTATAGGGAATGGGAATCGAGGAGCATTCTGAGGCGGTGAGGCCATCTTGGGAGGATAGTGTCTTTAGCTACCAAGCATTTATCTATCATATTATCATTATCTATCAATCACTAATCTTCATCAATGCTTAAATTACTCACAAAAGAGAAATTCCTGTATTAAGATAAGTTCTCGAGGCAATGGAAACGAGGCAAGGGAGCGGCATATTGCAAAAGTAAAGTTAGTAAATGATACTGATCCACACGAATTAAGAGACATTAAATGATCAGAGGAATGTGACAGCTTTGACAGCTAGCCAATCAGAGCGGAGGCTGGGTGGTTTCGCCATGTCGTGAAAACGCTGTTTTGGTCAGCACGAAGGCAAATTCCCTTTGTTTGGCCAGCTCACCAATCAGAGCAAAGTGGGCTAGTCGGGAGGGGGAGCCTTAAAGAAAGAGACAGGAGCGTTTCAGACAGAGGGTGAATAGAGGTGCTGCATATCCAGGCAGTGTGGATAAAATAAATTGTTTATTCGAACATTAAAACGTGTACACCTATTCTAGTAGTACTCTTAAATAAAGGTATGAACCTGAAAATTTGCATAATATGGCCCCTTTAAGTCTTTGGAGACCCATGTCATGGCCAATTTACCAACGGGTGGGTACAGGACCTTCAAATCTACAAGCCAAATGCCAGCTACAATAATCCGCAAAAAATATGCTAGCTAATTAATATGCTAACTGAATGATAACAAAACATTGGCTAATCATGCAGAATAAATCCACCCTAGAAAAATTAAACACATAACGCTAGCCTGTCTTTGTGTCTGATTTTGTATTTACCTCATTCAAAGTGAATAGTTCAGCAGTTATTATATTGGCAACATTAACGTTAAACAGGTAGCAGATCAGATGGTACTATATTTCTTGCCTCTGAATGCATAACAACAACACATTCAATGTCAGACAACAAAGCTAGTAAAATGCATTTTATTTTTGGTTTGTTGGTTGTGAGATTAGCTTTTTCAACCCACTCACTATACAACAGTTTTTACCGTCCACAGTTACCGACGAAGTAGCACAATATACAATATCCTAGACTGACTAGAGCTAGATGCGTTGTAGCGCCTTGTGGTTGATTTTGTGTCCTCCTAATATGGCCGACCTGGTTGTTGTGACGTCACGTTCCCATTCCCTATTGCAACCGTACAACGGTTGGGCCATTGGACAGTCATTGTACAGTATTACAATTGGACACATGTTTCTATGGTTTTACTTTGAAAAAACATTGGAATGTTAACTGAGTAGACGTTTGACCAAGATACCACTTGAATTGCCTCCACAGAGAAGTGCATCCAAACCATTTAGACCCATTGGACAAAGTTATGGCACATCGCACAAATGACCACCTATTTCGACACAGAGCCAAATGTCAAAGGGCCTGTCCAGTTCATGTACATTGTCCATTTATAATACATCCCATGTTACAAACACGCGACATTCAACAGGGACTTTTCAATGAAATATGTGTAAAACGTACATTTGTGTATCGGACTAAACTAGACCCTATGATGGACAACTGGTCCAAATTTGAAGTCCCTGTGAGCTTTTAATGCAGCCTTAATTGTCTCCCAAACTTCACGATGTAAGCAATGTTAATGTGCTGCAAATGGACACTGTGTGAGTTATATTTATGTTAATGTGCTGCAAATGGACACTGTGTGAGTTATATTTAATGAAAAGGCCCCACCAAATGTAAGTGTACAACTTCAAGCTTCCACTGGGCTACACTGGACCTCATGATGGAAATGTGGTCCAAATTTGAAGTATCTGTGCCCTTTGAAAGTACCATTAATAGTCTCCTGAAGTTCAACCTGTAGGCGATACATCCACAATACATCCATTGTTAAACAGATGAAACAATTTCAGTGGGGCCTTTTCCACGGAAATACGTTTAGAACTTAACCCTCTGAGACCAATGGACACGCGGGCCCCCTCATCAATCACCTTCTACCAAATTCTTCATAAAAAAACAAACTTTTGGGTTTAGAGACAATTTTTTAAAAATTTCTTTTAAACTAGAAGCCTGTAGCTTTAATTGAAGACCATTTCGGTCGATGTAAGTTGTTCACATACTTTTCCACAGATCTACAAAAGTAGGGAACATTCTTTGCGCGTAGCCTATCCAATAGATTGCATTGCCCCTCGCCTATCTATATAATCTATTGATCTATTGTTATTTTTGCTGGGTTTTATGATGTCAATAGATGGTATAGGTCATGTGATTTAAAGTGCCGAGTATTTACTCCAAAGAATTACGAAGATAACCATTCGACAATCGACACAGCCTGTATGTCAATTTAGATAAACACTTTCCATTGGAATCCAGCCATGTTGGATCATACAGCGGATAAGAGACGTAACAACTGTATTCTTTACTTTTACAAGCAAATATAGCTAGAAGAAGAGACACTCACTCGATAAGAAGCTATTGAGAGGATATTTCAAAGCAACGTGGGAGAGGACAGCTTGTTGTTTCCAGACAACCGCTCCGGCCAAGAATCCCAAGATGTTGACTATTTTAGAAAAGGAACAGATCCATTTGAGGACAAGTAAGTAGTTTCAAATTGTAATAATATTTGGATGCACGTGAATAATTGCCAATGTTTTATTGAAAGGAATATTAGCCTGTTATTGGTTCCTGCTGGTGTGTTGAAAGTAAGTGTAGCCTAGTGTGCGCACTGGCGTGAGCCCTAGCACACTCTAACCTGGCATAAATTTATCATCTCAATATCATCATAGGAGTCCATGATATTGAGAAATAGCCATGGTAATTCGTTACTATTTTCGTAATGATACTTGTTTGCAATTTCGTTTGAATTATCATATGCAATTGATATTTTGTGATAACCAACATTGTAACTTGATTCTAGTGTAAATGTGGGGGGAGGTTGCATAGGTGTCCGGTGTAGAGGGTAGGGTGTGAAATTTCGGCAGAACGGTGGTGGGATGTAAAATGCAAATCTTTCCTGACAAAAGTGTGTGCATGGGTCTGTGTTCAGGTACTCTGCATGAAGCTAAAGTTTGTTACAAATGATGTAACTGAATTGCTATTACTGTTGTAACACATTTTTTTATTTGTATTTCTTTATTAGTGTTGAAGATCAACAGAGTGCAACAAAGCCTGCAATTCCTGTAAATCAGCAAGCACCCTCCAGCACAGACCAGCAGGCACCTCTCTGCTCATGCTCCTGTCCGGTAGCCCAGCAATCGCCAACATCTTTCCACTTTCTGGACATTGCTGTCACCAATTCATTCATTCTCCACAAATAAGTATGTGCAAAAACAACATGTCACATCAGGTCTTTGTTGAGCTGCTCACAACTGAACTTTGTGGGGTGCAACTGGATAAACACCACAGCAGAGAGGCAATATGGACACACTCCTGTGGCCATTGTTCCAGCCAATGTACATTCAGATAGGGCACCAGTAGGCCACAGGAAGTGAAAACTGTGCAATAAATACACTCCCAAATGTATTGGGAATGGACAAAAATATAGCAAAATGTATTGCGATTGGAAAATTACAGCACAATGTATTGAAAGTGGACACATTGTGCAGAAGTGTATGAGCAAATGGCTGGCTAGGGGATAGCGCCTTCAAGTGGTAATGGGTGTGGGGTGCAGTCGATAGGGCAAACGTACAGAACTTGCATTAGAAATGGAAAATGTTTAGCGCACATTTCCATTGAAGCCACTTTGAGACAATGGCAATCACATTCCATTCATTTTTGTCCATTTGGAGTACCATTTCCCTAGGGGACGCTTGCTCTAATTGCTTGGGCACAGCTACATTAATTGCACTATTTGCTACTACTTCACATGCTTTGAACCACTATTAATTAATCAGAATAATATTGAACGAAACAACACACTATTACTTACAAGATATAATTATATAGATATGTCATGTTGAATAAATAAATGTAGACTATAGCACAATATGGTCAATGCACATTACAATAGTCCAAGTGGGAGATGACAAATGCTTGAATGAAGTTCGGCGAACCGGAATCAGTGAGGATGGGTCAAAGACGAGCAATGTTTCTGAGGTGGAAAAACACTGACTTTGTGATGCTGCGGATGTGAGGCTCATATTACAGGGAAGGGTAAAAGATTACCCCAAGGTATTTGACAGCATTGCAGGAGGGGATGTTGGCCACACCTAGATCCTCTCAGCTTTTTAGTCAGAGCCTTAGGGCCAACAAGCTTAAGTTTTTCTCAGTTTTTTCTTGATTCAATTTAAGGAAGTTAATTACCATCCAGGTCTTGACTTGCAAGAGGCAGTTTGCAACTGATTAGGGGGGCAAGAGGGGGGGGTGTTTTGTATGCATGTAAATTTGAGTCGCATCTGCACAGAAGTGAAATTTTAAGCCAAAATGGTGCAGAATATGACCGAGTAGGAGCATGTATATAATAAAACGTAAAGGGCCTAGGACTGAGTCTTGAGGGACACCTTGAAATACAGGGGCTGGGGCGGAACAGCAATTTTGTCTGTCAAATCGATAGGAAATGAACCAGTTTAGATACAAATGACTTCAAGAGAGCTCTCCAATCTACTTATCATGATATGACGGGAAACTATCAAAAGCAGCAGAGATCGACCTTGAGTCACCAAATCAGCTCCTAGGTCCATCTCCCCAGGGTGAAAAAAAAACAAACACCAAAGTCCGCCATGATATATTTTTTGCCATTTTGAAAAACACTTAAACCTACACTTTGTTTGACCAACCTGAAAGTGGCACACTTTTGTACTCTAGCATACGTATTATTGTAGAGTTTTCCGTGCATTTTTATTCGACGACTAACTCAGGCCGCAGTGTTTCCGCTATGTACATTCTGCAGCCCTAACTTTGCAGCTCAACTGGCACAAGACAGGACATCAATCAGCCAAGCCAATACGGTCGCGAACTCATGACAATCAAATAAACAACAGCATGAGAACAGCATTGTTTCAAGCAGTGACAGACAGGGTAGAGGATAGGATTAGGCTACGTTACAAGAGAACAAAAAAAAGTAGATTAAACTACTTAACTTAATGATTAAGTTAGATAGATTTTTCACTTTAAATAAACATTCGCAATTTATTCTCTATTGATGGTCATGGCCAACTAATTATTAATATTGATCGTGAAATAATGTTCCAGCTAACGTTTATGTTAGCGAACTCAGTAAATCATAATACTGGTAAAGTCACTTCAATAGGCTAAATGTAGCCATAGATAAAATAGTTGCCAACGATGCTCTGTAAGCTATGCATATGTATATAAGCTACGTATTAAAAATGTCCTGACATTTTCAGAAGAGTTTCAAATATTTCACAGCTATTGTTCTCGGTTATGACTTTACGTCAGAGAAACTCCGCCTTGCACATGCAATAACACAACGTCCATGCAGCTTACCGTAAGACTCGGCAGCTCAAAACAGGCTCATAAACTTGAACTAGTGCAACTACAAGACGTGGTTA
>JAVQIZ010205545.1:0-10866 GCA_036023535.2 Galaxias brevipinnis
CCCCCCCCCCCCCCCCCCCCCCCCCCCCCCCCCCCCCCCCCCCTGGAGATAAACTTCCTCCCGCCCACCTCGCTGACATTCACGGAATTTGACTTATAGAGATATAACCATTGATTTCTAATGCTTTTTTAGGGGATTTTTTGGGGATGAGATTTACTTCTCAATGAAGCACTATTGTGTGGACCATGCATGGTGTGACACCAGAGACAACTGTCGAGGAAAACCTTCATTGGGCATGGTAAAATGTCAATAACCTCATCAAAAACCAAAAAAAAAAAGTCTCAGAAACGTCCATCACGCATGCATCACATGCTGTATGTACTGTGCACGCGTATCAACCGTATCGTTCAATAACAAACAGCCTGGTAGTGACAGCTACAAACAGTTAGACAACAGAGAGTCTTGATCCCAGTGTAGAGCATTCGCACATGCTGACTTAACCTAATCATCGTCTCTCAGCCTGGGTATCGAATGCAGCCGTAGAGGCAGGAATGCATCAAATTTGGTTGTTGGACAGTGAAACGACATTGATTTCTGGAACAAACACCCAGGAAAGGTGCACACATATACATACATAGCTGCTCAAATGGATTTTGAAAGATGTATTCATCGATTTTTCTGTCTCCTAGAGTGCTTTGTTGATGTGTTTTGTGTTTTTTTTTTGTTCCCACTCTCCGATTACTTGTTAATCAGCAAGATGAAAAGAGGATTTTTACCTTTTTTTTATAGAAATAATCAAAAAGAAAAAGAAAAAAGCTAGATCCAGTATTTTGACGTTCAAATTTCAAATAAACTGTTATTTTCATTCTGTTCTAATTGAGCAGATGGATGTCCAGGTTAGTGAGAGAGAAAGAGAGAGAGAGAGAGAGAGAGAGAGAAAGCAATAGAGAAAGAGAGGGAGTATGGAGAAAAGAGTGAGTGAGAGGCCTCACCTGATTGATATGCTTTAGTTTATCTATGATCTGGTGGATCACTGGGTCTGCCCCCTTCACTTTGACCTCCGGATTTGCAGTCTGAGCCTTGATCCCGTTGCCCACCACTCGGAGAGTATAGCTGTGGATTTTGAGATAGACGAGGAGAGAGGGAGAGAGAGAGAGAGAGAGAGAGAGAGAGAGAGAGGGAGAGGAGGAAGATAAAGAACAATAGAGAGAGAGAGAGAGAGAGAGAGAGAGAGAGAGAGAGGGGTTTTGTTAGACAGCTCCTTGCTGTAGTGGGTTTCCACACTGTTATTTCAAAGAAAATAAAAGAGAGACACTCCTCATTTTTTTATACAATTCCCACAAACCAATACATTGTGTTATACAAAGGCAAGCAAACTGAGAATAGTAATGAGAGAGGCGTTTGGATTTGGGTTGGAGAATGCGTACAAGCTGGCAGACACTTTTTGTTATAAAAAATATATATATATATAAAATATTGACTTGTAGAGCAAAAATACATTGTATGAAAAGGTGACCTGTGTTAACATTAATGACAATCAACCATAGAGGCAACTTGACAGCAGATTTTAAATGCAGAATAAAATAATATGACTGATCTGGTTCTGTTGGATTGGTATAAATATTCAAAAATTATAAAAAATTATAATTTAAAAGTATTTTAAGTACTTTATTGGTATCAATATTGTAGTCTTTTAACATAGAGGATTCTTTCTTATTCATTTAGAGACATGCCTGCTGTTACAAACACAAAGCAGATTACAAAAATCAGTCCTGGCATATGAAAAGAACTTAACCATTGTCCATTGTGTCATACAAACAAGTAACATTAAAGCATTTTCCATTTCCTTTTTCAGTTTAGTCTTGCTTTGGTTAGCGTATTTGCATTGCTAATGAAGATATCTTATACATTGTAAGTATGTTACTTACATAATTAAGTGAAAACAGCTGTTCAAAATATCTTTTTTTTTTCTTTTTTTTTTACTATCTTTGTTGGCTAAACACAACACTTGAATCAATCTAAGATAGTTCATGAGTGGGTATTACTATTACAAGTAACATATATTTGCAACACTTATACCTTGCCGTACACTCAAAAGCACTCCGAGTTCACTTGAAACAGCCCCTATTGGGTGAAGTCGAAGTGAAGTGTTCCTCCTAATGACCCCAGTCACTGTGACAGAGGCTTTTTCCTGGGTCGACGGCACTACATCGTGATTAATGCCAGACTGGAGAGATTACATCTGAGCCATCTGTGCCCAATTCCTCCCAATGAAAATGTGTCAGGCCAGCCTATAAATATGATTCAGCTTGCTGCCAGACAACCTTTCAACTCTAATCAAAGCATATTTCAAACAGAGGAGGAAAATAAAAAAATAAACTCCGTGATTACATACCGTTATGGCACTTTCCTGTCACCTGGGTGAGAAAGAAAATCCAACAGACACGCACACACTCACACGCACACTATTTGGATTCTATTCTTGCATTTCATGATTCCATTGGGAGCCACTGCCAAGAAGCAGCTCTGCCTATTGTAACATGAAAGACAAGCGTGCTATAGAGTTCAACGACTCTCATGAGGTTCCAACCAACCCAGGATAAGTGCGTCTTTCTCTTACAAAGTGTCCTATGACTTCATCATTTTATTCATCACATTGAAATATTCATCATGTATCTTTTTCACATTGAGTGAAAAAAAAACAAAAAAAAACTGATCAGCGAGCAGTGACTAAAAGAGAAGAGAAATCAAACAGAATGTGAAATGTGTGTCTATGGATCAGCTTCAGCTAAATCCTATCGCTACAATGACTCCAACCCAGGGAATACTTTTAATCTCCTACATGCTCTGACTGCTACAGTCAATGGTTGAAATATATAAAAGGGTGTGAGTTACGTGTTCTCTCTTTTCAACAATTCCATGGACTTTTAAGAAGGAGAAATTCTTTGTTATTTGATTAGCAAAATGTACAGTGGTCGAGAAGGGCAAGCTATGGCCATGTATGGCATTGGTTCCATCCTTGCCAAAGTAACTGACGTTGGCCGCCATGTTGTGATATCTTTGCAACCTCTTTCAAATGCAGCATGATCGCCCTCCTCAGCCACCGTACGAATGACAGCTATTCCCTTAGCCATTTCTTAAAATACAAAATTTTCCAGCAAAAAATGGAAATATATAAACCTCACGTTTTTTATTGGGCCAATTAAGCTGTTTCTCTCTACCAGAGCCTTTATGCTAAACGTAAAACTATTTCAACACAAACTTTTTTTCCCCAGCAAACTGTGCCGTTCTGTGCTGTGCTGTGCTGGGTCTATAGGCACACAGCGGTGCAGCACATAGAGTTGTCTTAAAACAAGCAAGCAGGAGGATTTCCCTCCTCTTTTCTTTTTCCAGCTCAGTGTGGCTCCTCAGAATAAATTCCCAGACAAAGACATATAATAACCAAGGACTCGCTGCTGTATGCAAACCGTGAGTCAGACGGAGGGGAGGACTGGGAACCGTGAGTCAGACAGAGGAGAGGACTGGGAACGCCAAATGGGCCACGGACTTTGACGTTGGCGGCAATTCAACAAAGACACATGGCACACATGCATCCACACATCAATCGAAATAACACAGAAAGTCACGCTTATTCAGAGAAAGATCTGTCTGCTGAGAAGTACAGAATATTTCCAAAGCTTCTTATCCATGTATTGAAGTGAGAGGATGAAATATTGATTCAAGTGATTAGAGTAACGTGAAAAAATTCAGTTTGTTGCCCGTATTGGCTCTGAACACACGATGGACTTCTGTAGTTGAGAGATCGTATCCAATCAGACGGCTGTTAAAAATGGTTTCCTGCTCCCTTCTCTGGCAACCTCATCAAGCCAAAAGTAAGTACCTTGAGGCGAAACAATAGTCTTGTTATGTCACTCAGTTTCTGTGCTAATCAAAACCAATACCAGCTGTTGTTTACAATCACAGCCGATTGTCTCAAGTGACGGATACCACTGAAGCAAGCCACAAAGAATGATCACACTCATTCATCACAAATAGTTTTCCGTGATGAAAACTACGGGTTGGTAAAACAAAAATAAAGGCAAGCAAAGCATGCTGAGTACTTGCCAGGGGCTTACACTCTGACAGTGATCCGTGGTGATTTTCATTTTTGATCTGTGAGGGATTATATGATCGAACAAATTACTTGATTGAACAAAAGTTTTCTTGACAGGTTCTGATAGTGTATCTTTTAATAAAGGATTATGATAATTAGGATTAAAATCCTGCCAGGGTGCGTGTCCAGCAGGTGGGCTGTGTTTGTGTATGTGTGTGTATGTTTGTGTGTATGTTTGTATGTGTGAGTGTGTGTGTGTGCGTCTGTGTGTGTGCGCACGCACACCTTCACTGAGAGCCGTTACAAAGAGGATAAAACGGCAGCAGAAGTCAATACTGCCACTGGCAAAGATTTAGCTCCAAACATTACAGCCGACATGTTCGTTCCAATTACTGGGAAGCTCTGAGCCTTGAAGTTGTATTGACCTGTGCCAGGGGACAGGCCATGACATTAGGCTGACAGACAGAGAGCCGGGTGGCACTTTTAATTAACAGGGTCTGGTATTGTTCGTTTGTGGGTGAGTTACGGCCATGCTACTGTAGTTCTGTTTTTAAGTTCTATTGAGTTGTTAAGGCCTTCAAGTATGAAAGGATGACAGAGAATCGCACAGACGATGTTTATCGAGCTACACCGACTCACCATAGGATATGAAAAGGTGCATTTCTTTACAAGGGTACTCCAATAGGAATGTCCACACTAATACAAGGTTAAACACATAATAATAATATTAATAATAATAATAATAATAATAATAATACAAAGGTGTTGTTTAGCGTAACAAAGCCAGACAAGTGGTGACTATTTCCATTTGTTACACATGATTATACTCTATGTGATTCTAGAAGCATCCGTCTCGCTGTCTTAGAACAGCTGTCTGTTTTATAGTGTTGATCTGATCGACACTTTCTACCTGGAAAAGCTAATCCCTTACAATTCCCTGGGTTCTCCACACATACACATCTCCGGTACTTGCTTCTTATCCATCAAGTAGGTGTTGAACCCAGCCTTGCAAGAACAGGCAATACAGATTAATCCTGTCTGTCACAAGATTCTACGCCCTACCAAAAAAAAAAAAACACAAGCCTTCAACAGTTATATTACTTTCCTATTATCTCATGAACATTTTTGAGGTCTGGTCCAACTTTATGGGAACAGATGTAACATCTTGGCAAGTCTATTGCCTCATAACCTCCACCACCAGAAAATAAAAAGTTACAGCAAAGTATCTTGAAACAAGGAAACCTTTTACTACAGACTTAATAATCATATACAGGCTTGCAGTAGGCCCGCGAGATCGCCTGGTGCCTTTGTGATATCACAAGGCAATCTACTAAATAAGTAATTTTTCTCTCAAATGTCTCTTCCATAGCCTATCCTTTGCAATTATACAAAATTTGAAGTTTCACTTGATTTCACTTGAGCAATTTTTTTACGTTGTCGTGGACCAAGTTTTAACCAAGTAAATAAATAAATCTTCAGAGATATATATTTTTTTCAGTTGCAATCTAATGCTCACGATCAGCATCCTCGAATCCCTAATCAATAGGCCTTCTCCTCCCTGACACGCCAGTTAAAGAGCCTAGCCATCGGCTCGCTCCCCTTCCCTAACCGAGCTGACCGGGCTTGTCCAATCTCGGCACCTGCTTCCCAGAGTGGGGGGGGGGGGGGGGACATTGAAAGGATGATTATGAATTCATGAGCACTTCTGTAAACATGCATAAACAAATCAACAGGCACCAGAGCGAGGAGCGCCTTTAGTATCAGGCTATCAAACTGTAGAGGCAGCAGGGATGCTGGCTTTAAAAGTAAACACTTCAGCACTGATTGGACCTCCCTTCACCGACGGCTGGTTTGTTGTGAGGAAATCATTGCTTCTGCCCACCTCCTCTGGAGTGCTGCAGGATAGAGGCAAATAGAGCATAATGAGATACCAGGACACATGCGCTACTCTCACTACCCCCCCCACCCCCCATCCCCACCCTCCTCCTCTTCTAAACTGTTTACATTGCAATCTGTTAGAGTTACCACTAATTGTCTTGTCTTTCAGTTTCTAAAGTGGCTGAGGTAAATTGACAAAACTTTTTTTTTTGCTCTCTTAACTTCACACTCAATAAAGAGTGGGTGAAACCGGGAGGAATGGGTTAAACAATATTTTCCCTACACCAATACAACTGATATTGTTTCTAAATCCATCACCGGTATGAATTTTCAAAGCAGTGAGTGATCCAAGTCTCTCCTCCCCAGTCGGTCTGGGTTTCCTTACGCTTTTTTACAGTAAAAAAACCTACATCAATATGTTCTCACATCCAGCCAACACACAGAAGCAGTGCAACGTGACTTAGGTCCGCGGGGAAGCTAGCCTATGTGTTTTTAGCCTGCAGTGTGAACATCACAATGTTGTTGAGGATGGCTAGCCCAGCAGCTCGTGAAGGAACCAAGTACACAAAAATAACATGACATGAATGTAAACAGGCCGCTCTTCTTGTCCTTTTTTAGGTTTATATAAAAAGTGTAGATAGGATGGGCAATCTAAAGACGCAAAAGTATTACGGAGAGGCTGTTGAAGTAGCTTTAGATATAAAATAAAATAAACAAAACACAAAAAATGGGCACATTTTGTAGTAGTTATCAGCAACTTTTTACATATAATAACATTTTTGTATTATATTATAGTTTTTATAGAAATTGTACTTTAGCATAGAGGTCCTACTAGGACCAGGGTCTCGTTTCCATGGGAACCCCGCAATGTCGCCCCACACAGTTTAACAGCAATAGAAGCACTAAGACACATACAGACACACAGTCTGGGGTTTAAAAAATGGAAACAATACAAGCATAAAAACCAGCAAGGTCGAGTTCAAGGTTTTCCTAAAGGCCTGAACAATCTTCTCTGGACAGGGATGGCTGGTTTTCAATCATGAATTGAATTTACAAAAGGATGCGAAGTGTGTGACGTGTAAGGCAAACCTGGAGTTTATTTCATTTACTGCGGCGCGAAAGAACTCTCAAGCCCACCCGGAGATAGTTCGAACCAAGCCGGCCCTGTGACCTGGTGTAGTCACCGCATGACATCTTAAAGTCAGGGCAGCTGTCTGAAACCACAGTGTGATTTGTAAGAGAGCCTTTGCAGATTAACACATGTCAGGGCTGACCTTGTTTAGCTCGAAATGAGAAATACTATATAGTCACAGCTCTGAGCGCTGTGCTCTAAATTAAAAGGAAAACAGTGCCTAGTGGTAAACATTATCCAGCTGCCATATTCACGCTGTGCACAAGGTGAACTGAAGAACCATTTCATAAATCTCCATAATTATTAGTAGTGGATACCTGATGAAGTGAAACATTGTGATTAGTGGTAAATAAACGCCATTGGAGTGTGAAGTGTGAAGAGTAGGAGTGTGTGTTTTTTTTTTCTATGCACAATTCATTAACAACTCCAACACTTGCTGCAGTATTGTTGGATGCGTGCATGACCCCTCAATTCTTTTCCCGCTTCTGAAGAGCACTGCTCATCTTAATAAATGTAAACAAACATCATTTCAAAGTGACTCCATCTGTTTACACGAGGGATAACCTCCTCAAAACTCATATGCAGTTGTCCAGCTCCCACGTGACTTCACATATTATCGGAGAGTGGATTGGACCTGTCGAATAAACTGTTTTTTTGTATTTTTTTGCATATGTTTGCTCCACATGTTGATATATTTCTTTTTTTTTTTTTTTGCCCTTTTCATATCGTCCAAGATACCAAAGTCTGACTCCGGGTGGGTGCCGGTCTACCTGGCCTGTTGCAGGCATTTGCCGCCATATTGATCCCGAGTCAATTTTGCACCTGGATGATCACACCGCTCCGGCGGAACTCGTCAGCTAGCGACCTTATCTCACGGTGTGTGTGTGTGTGTGTGTGTGTGTGTGTGTGTGTGTGTGTGTGTGTCTGTGTGTGAGTGTGTGTGTGTGTGTGTGTCCCACGCTATCTCAGCATGCTAACCTATGCATGACCGAAGTAGTAATCCTGGGCACTCTCCAAGCCGAGTCTCTGTCCTTCTTACAGCCATAGATACCACTGAAGATCCAAAATCCCTGTCAACCGGTAGCAACACTACCTACTGCAGCTAATGCCATTTTTAGCTCGCAGTTTTCGTATGTTTGTCACGCTCTGTTTTTCTGTCAAAACATCAATGTCATCAATACTATATGTACCTGGTCATGGTCGAACAGTCGTGAGTAACAGACATACGTGCTGCTATCAAATGTCCTTCCAATCGTTAATTTAACAAGATATTATTTATCCCAAAAGTAAGCTGAAGCTTTTATTAGATTCCTTCCTGCAATCAGAATTATTTATCGCCGAGTACAAATGGCGCATCACACCATATCCTTTGGCACATCCCTCAACAGAACCAAAACTGTTGCTCTGCAAAGCTCTCTGGTGTCGAGCAGACGAATGGACGTCGCAACAGATTTGGGATTTTCTCGGCTTCTCTCTCCATTTCCACCAGGCACACACACGCGGCATCTAATCGGATAGCTAGCAACAAGCGGGCCGGCAGGCACGTTAATCCTCCCCAACCTCCTCACACCTCTCTCCGGCTCAGTGTCAACAGCTCTGCAAGTCAGTGCCATCCATTCATATGCTCCTGCAGATGGTCCCATCGCTCTTCAGCCGACATGATGCATGGGGCCCTGCGTCTTGATTTAGGGCCTTCTTTCATATTTGTCTCCTCAGCCCCACAGCCCAGAGGCATTTTCTCCAAGAGACCCCTGAGGCGGTGACCCTGTCTGATCGACTGGCTGGCTGCTTGGCTGCTTGGCTGGCTGGCTGGCTGGCTGGTCTGCCTTTTCTGTGGGGGATAATGCGGAGGAGGATGGCTTGACTGGGCAGAGCAGGCCTTAAATCTTTCTATGTAACATAGACACACGATTATATGGTGAGAAAAACAAACACATTTGTATTGTGCAACGTACCAAGCAAACAAAAAAGGTGGATACGATGATGTTGCTTGGGGCAGTGATACTGATGCGTGGGCACACGCATACACACACACACGCGCACACACACACACACACACACGCGCACACACACAGACAGACAGACAGAAAGACAGACAGACAGACAGACAGACAGACAGACAGAAAGGCAGACACGCAGGCAGGCAGGCAGGCAGGCAACTTACTCAGAGGGCTTACACAAGTGTGGCAATTAGTTTTGTGAGGCAGGTCACTGCTGGCGACAGGACTCTAACAACCCAACCTCCATAGCCCCTCCCCTGATGCAGTATTTATTCCGGCTTAAGTGGGACGCACAAATACTACAGATAGGCACTCATATCTGGTCGTTGCCAAGGTCATGGTCTAACTCATTAAAGCGGTCTGTAAATTTGACTCATCTCGCCCACAAACTCTTCTATTATGCAAGTAAAGGGAATAATGAGTGCAGTCGGAATTTAAACAGCCTGACAATTGTAGCCTGTTATCATATTCTCTCTCTGTCTTAAATCTGCTAGTTTTCTACTCTATGGGGATTTTCAGCTTTAAAAACTCAAATTGGGTCTCTATGGGGGTGAGTAGACCCTGTCAGAAACAAGCACAACAAAGGGTCCGGGTGCACCACTCCTTATCTCTCCCACTAAATTACCTCGGGATCTGATACAGGCTGCCAACTCGGAGAAACTCCACTCTCCAAATATACGGGATACAGACGAGTGGAGACAGGAGGAGAAAGACAGAGACGCGGACGGGTAAAAAAAAAAAAATACAATATGAAGAGACACAGTGAGGAAAAGAGAGAGGGAGAGAGTGCGAATAAGGACAAAGGAAATCGGGGAGAGAGAGAGAGAGAGGGAGAGAGAGAAAAGGACGTGTCAAGAAGAGACAAGAGGAGAGGAGTAGCGCGGCGGAGGCCGATGGCTTCGGCCCTTTTGTAAAAGGTCATCTGATGTTATCTCACGCTCATCTTCAATCACCAGCACTCGGCTTTTCGCCCGCCGGCCCCGCGGGGCTGGAGAAAAAGGACCTGCCAATCAAAGATTTCATAGGGTGCCGCAGCACAACAGCGATAGTGGGCCACAGGCACAGATAGCAGGAGTTGGTGAGGGAAACGCATTGTGCTCGCAAGTTCTTATTTTTGCATGACAATGGACCGACAGAGCGTTCCTCGACCTTTTTATTCCTCTGACAGAACCTGACGGTTGGCCTCCATTGATACAAATCAAATCTGCTAAGATTATATTCCATATCAGACTATCAAAATGGATCTCAACATAAATTGATTTTTCTTCTCAATAGGCAACAGCGGCTAACACATTGCTCTAATGTCAGCCTGAATGCCTGACGCTGAATAGCGTTGAAAAGGGCCCGGGAGGACATAGGAGGGGGGAGGATAAGCTAGCACATGCACCATGTCAGCCTGCGAGGACGGGGCAAAGCACATATTCTATCTCTGGGCTCCCTAAAGCAGCAATGAAGAGCTACGCGCCACAGCTCAATGGAAAAGCCTGCAGTAGAACACGGCACGCACGTCACAGAGCATTAAACGTACGGTGGGCCTGTGTATATTTCATCATTTCACTATCTGCATGCACGCACACCCAGATGTGCAGCATCTCACCTCGGGGAACGGAGCCCCCCCCTCCCCCCTCCCCCTCCACCCCCTTTAAGACGGGCTATGGGGACGATAGAGTGAAACCACACACACTCATCGAGATGCAGGCCAGGAAGCTGAGACCAATGTCCCCCATGTACACCCACATAGGTATGGACGGGCACGCAGACGTACAACAAAACAAACGCGCTTCCCTGACTCCCTCCTCCCTCCCTCCCCACTTCCCTCCACC
>JAVQIZ010205548.1:0-11616 GCA_036023535.2 Galaxias brevipinnis
GGGGGACGCCACGGGGAGGAAGACAGATGTGGGAGACAGGGCACCACAGGAGCAGGCAGTGTTGCACCAAACTGATTTCATCTTTGTATCCAAGGAAAATAAATATATAAGGGCAATAACAAAAATAGAGCAAATATGTGGCACATTTCTAAAAGACTAAGTCTAATAGAGATCTAATAATGAGGCGCAAAGCAGGGGGATTTAAGAAGAAGAAAAAAAAGGCATAAGCAGCCTACTCCTCCTTTGTTATTAGTTATTTATAATTCACCATCTTCAACCTTCCGGTGCATTAGGGTAAATCAAATTTGCATAATGATATGCATGAGCACCTTTAATTTGGGAAGGGGGGCTTTTTAAAAATAAATTAAACTACGTAGGCCACTTTTCAAAACGGTGTAGTGAGGCCTGCCCAACAATAAGGCTAGGTCAGTTAAGGTTATGGATACCATTAAAAGGACTAGGCTGAGAAGGACTTCAATATACTGCAGCAACAGTATACATCCCCCAAAGCTAACATGTTGTATATTAAAACCACTGGGTTATAAATTCTTCAGTTCACTGCTGACCTTTACACACCCACTCGGGACAGACTGTGGTGGCTGCAGGCGGAGAGTATGCCTCGTCCCGTTACCAGGCGTAGCCAGCAACCTGCCAGACAGACACGGGGGTGGGGGGTGTGTGTGGGGGTGTGATGTGGTGAGAGAGCTAGACCAAACACTCTGAAAATGAGACCAACCCGCCTCTCTGATCAATTATTTACTTCCCATGGGAGCACGCACACAACACAAACACTGGAACACAAAGACACCAACGTAGATTTCATTTGCACATGTTTTTTCAGGATTGGATGACTTTAATACTCTGCAGACTTGAAAGGCCGCATACACCAAGGGTTAACTCATTCAATCAGAAAAGACAGTATATGCAAGGGAGTTTTTCATGGGGTGTGTGTGTGTGTGTGTGAAATGCTTTGCCATGATGGATGACACTCTGAAATTAAAAAGACATGCAATTCCTAAATAGCCAGCAACTTGTCAATGCATATGGTTTCCCATTTGAGGCAGTTTGCTTTGTTCTGCTAGAGAAGGGTAGGTCAGGGGACCACATCTGCCCTGATGGGATCGGCTAGGAAAGGATTGTGTTGGGCTATCACCCCTGAGGAAGGCTCCAAATGAGACTGACAAAAGCACAAGGTTATCCACTTTATCATTGGCCTCTTCCAACACAGGCCCCCACCACCTCCCCCCAGAGGGGCCCCACCCACACATGGACAGTGTAGTAAGGTGCCTTTTGTGCAATCTTTTTTTTTTTTAAATACTCCACAGACTGCTTCTCATCAGCAAAACATAACAAGGTATTTCCTCCCTCTCTGTGCTTTGAAGTTACTTAACTGGCAAAGGGCATTCAAATTACCGGAAGCATAAGATACAGATCTAAATCACTGACGTCCTTGGCTAGGGAATAAACAAGACCCTAGAAACAAACTTTTGCATAACAAACTCAGAGCACCTCATAAGATAAGACACCTTACAAATGTCGGTGTTTGAGTAAACTCCACCTATGGTTGATAGGGTCTACCATAAATACGCCACTGACATATCACAACAGGAAGCTCTTCCATTTAACCCCCACTTAAAAAGGCCTATAGCATTAACCACTTATTCTCTCCTTGAATAGGCTTCAAAAAAGCTGCTCATCAAAATGACTTGTTTTTTTTATTTTAGTCCCCTGACATTTGCACAGCAACCAATAATAGGATCAAAGGAGATGCTGCAATGCTGTCGACTTCTTCTTGCGTTGTTCCTTGGCTTGTACTTCTCCCAATGGGGACGCTTCGAAAAAGCCATGGCCTTTGCTTGGCTTGGCGTTCTACGTCGAGGACCAAGAGGGCGGACTCACGCTGAGATTTAAACGAACAGCGTCACGTGCCGAAGACACGGGTCCGAGTCGACAGCGCGGCGTAGACACACTGGTGGAGCAGGGGAGGCCAGTGGCGTTCTGGGAACGGCGCTCCACTTTGCCTCGTCCTATAGATCCAAAGTGGGTCAGCGCTGACGTGGCAGTCACGTGCCCGCCAGGCACCCTGCCACGATGTGACTAAGTGGCGGCTGCAGGATCACACACACCATCACCATTGCGACACCTTTGTTAAACGACTACACTGACAATGTCCCTGAAGTGGGAAGTTGAAGGAATACAAACAAAAGGAACAGATCAGTTCAGATCTGTTCAATCTCCTGGTGGGTCATTAGATGCTTTGATTATGATTTGCATTTACCTGCCGGTCTGCTGCTGTTTGCACTTCAGCAGCTGAAAGGCAGTTTGAAATAACTGGAAATACGTCAATCATTCTAGCCCCACTGTTATCAGGGATGTAACTGAAACATCATAAGATAAAAGGTAGCCTACATTTAAATGAATTTTTTTCAATGCACCGGACTGTAAATGGACTAGACCGAAAGCTTTGCTCTGCTTCTAAACAAAGAAGCATTTAGAGGTTAGCCCATGGACAACAAGTACTGTAGCTCATCCCTTTGTTCACTTTTGGGACCTTGTTCAAAGACCTTGTCTGTGACTTTGGTTACTACAGTACGAACAGTCCCAGCAGGAGAGCAGACATTTGGCACCGACAGCTGTTATGAAAGCAGACCACCAAAGACTGCACTGTCATCTTGCAAAAGCATGAATGTGGCATATCTTTGTTGCCTACTAAAACAAAACATGAAACAGCTCAATGTGCATCTGATGACAATTATATGTGAGCTTTTGACTTGAAAAAGGTGAGTACAGTTGCTGTGTAAAAGAGAGTGATAACATGGAGAATGAGAGACACAAAGAGTTCCATTTCCAAAGACCACGCTTGTTGATTCGATACTTTCTCATCAGAATGGTCTTCAGAAACAGTCCCAGACAAGAGCTGCACTGAGGCTTAATGAACACCACGGTTACATAGTCTTTGCCTCAGGCACTTCTTCAGCCAGTCGCTCAGTTCTACCATGTTAGACTCAACACTTTATCAACGAGGCGACAGTTCCTCTTCAAAGCAGCCGTAAAGCACTAGCCACTCTCTATGCAACCGCAGCAAAGAGTCAGAATTAACTGTGAAACGACGCGATTTGATTCCCTTCAGATCAAGCCCTCCAGGGCTCCTTTGCTCGTAAATCTTTACCAGCAGCAATGAGCAAAAAGTGAGCCATGACAGTCTCTCAGTCTACACACCGTCTAGGGCACAGTGCAATTGAAGGGGTGACGGTTCGTTTAAACTCCAAATACAAAATCTAAATAAACTCTATTCAAAGCCCCACTTATGATTCACTAGTGGGACGCAGCCATACACAAACATGGAAACTGATCACGTTTAGCTTATTGAAAAAAAATTCTTGTAAACATGGACACCGTTCTTATGATATGCTTCTGGTGAAAAGCAGGGTAGGGCTGAGCAATAAACTAAAGTAAATAATCACAGAAAACCATTATCATTGATCATTTGCCAGGATCTATATCAATAAACATGGCTTTGTGTTAACTTTTGAAAACATATTCTAAATAAAAGTGATCTTGAATAGCATGTCCTGTAGCAAACATAAAAACGATCTTTCTTACAAAAAAATACCCAAATAATCTATTGTGTTCATACCTAACAAAGTGGAAACTTTCATAATATTCTTTTGGTCATCTTGCCACTTTCTTTCTGATATTGTATAAATTCAGACAATTTCCTATGCTTGTTATAAATGTCAGTATAATGACATGGTTTCCTTGGATAGCAAAATGTTGTTGTTTGTACCTTTTCTGTTAAAACTACAGTACTGACACAAGAACCTTTCAGAAACCTCCAACAGTGAATCAAGAATCATGTCTGTGACATGTAGTTATTGAATTGAATATCTTTGGTATTTGCTCTGGCTGGGTGATCTATTTCCCTTTTTTGGCTTCTCCAACTATGGCTCGTTTCTCCTCTTCTCACTAATCTGTGAATAGAGTTGATGAGGCATTGTGAGAGGGTGATACCCAATCCAGCGCCATGGGCTGGCTGACTCCACTGGGAGACCAAAGAGACACGTGCTATATTCCACTATGGGCACACAGATTCTCTTTATCTCATTCTCATTCTCTCTCTCACACACACACACACACACACACACTCATTTATTACGGCTGTAAACTGTGATGAAAAGACGCTCACCCCCAACTATGACCATCCTCATTTAACATAAAATAAGTGTTCAAGGCTGAAAGACGCCCCTTGCTAAACAATAGCTCAGCCCACCCCCAGCTGTGCTGAAAGGCCTAGAATATAATTGCTAATGCATCATTTAAATGTTACCTCTCTCAGCTCGTGTAGCCAGTCTGCTACGGATCTACAACCATCTTGTGTGACAGAGGGGCAGTATATTAGGGGTCTCTATTCAGAGTCGTAAATGCTTTGTTTACATGGTAATAGCCAAAGACAGAGGGCATCGTACCGTGGCTTTGTTTCCGTACAAGAACAAAAACATGTCAACATGAATTACCTGAAGAGAATCTCTTTTGGAATAAAAAAAGAGAAAGATATTTACTACTAAAATATAGAGAATAAAAATGAAAGATGCGCTTTAACAAGAAAAAAAAGACAAAAATAATCCATGACATCACATGTTGCCCAAATGTGGTGAGGTGGAAGTGGAGGGTGGTAGTCCATCCACGCCTGCTGACAGAAAGTCCATGCTCAGGTTTAGCACATTAAGTATTGTGACAGATTAACAAGGGGGTCATTCAGAGGGCTGCAGGGGTATTGCCACCTCGCCACTACCACATGCCAACCTAAAGAGTCTCCAGGGGCCACGTTTGACAGGAAAATGACAGCACGACTCTCCATTGCTCACCAATCGTTCAAATCTCGCACTCTGTCTGCTTCGCATAACCATTTCTTAACCTATGGATGATATCCCTGGCAATCATCCCTGTCCTGGGCAATTCATCCCATCCACAACCTGTGAATTCAGTCAATGTTATGCAGGACTTGAATTAAATCATTCAGAATAAAAAAAACAACATGATATCTAACTGTACCCAAGTTATGAAACAGGTTAGAAGTGAGTAAGTAAGTAAAATGAATTTATAAAGCACATTTAAAAACAACTCACGTTGGCCTGCTGTACAGACCAGAGCAGACAGTGAAATCACAGAGAGGCATAACAAAAACAAACATAAGCAGCAATGCACACAAATCAGTCCATCTCTCACAACATAGGGATAGGAACAAAAATTAAACACCACATCAGGACTTTCCAAAGGCTAAAGAATAAAAGTGAGTTTTGAGCCTGGACTTGAAGGAATCAATGTAGGGGTATAGGGGCTGCGATGACGACAAACCACATCATTAACAGTTGATTAATGATATGCTGGCAGGGATACTTAATTACCCAACATTCAATAATTAAATCTTAACCAGTAATCAATCAAAAATGTTGATTACTTTTGGACATTTGGACATCTGCAGACACAAAATCATAACACACCATCCTTTCACAGTGTATATTTTTCCTCCTAACAAAGTCAGCCCACGTCCCTCACAACACAGGGCTCTGCCACCGGCTGGTTACATGAAAATATACTGTGGGACCAAATGGATTTTCAATTGAACACAGTAAAGTGGATCTCCCGTTGTCCCACTTAGGCTCTGAAGCTGTGTGAAATATGGGCTGAGGTCACTCCCTAGCTGAATATAGCTTTGTAACAGCCAAGGCGCTGTTCACATTACCCATTTGAAAACATCATGAGTAAAAGAGCAACTGAAATCAGACTGGCACTGAGGTTGCACAAGCATGACAAGTTTGTACCACAACATCATCCACGTTGAAAACCTACCTTGCGTATGCCTTCTCCCTCATAGCCATTGAGGTTATCATAGAGTGAATGGTGCCTCTTGCCCAGCATTGACACCGGAGCAGCAGGAGGGGCAGGAGCAGCAGTGGGGACTGGATTGGGCTCGTCCAGGGTCTGGTGATTGGAGCCCTGCTCCTGCTGCTCCTGCTGCTCCTGCTGCTGCTGCTGCTGTCCTAGGGCTTCAGGCTCCCCATGGCCCTCCATCCCTGTGTCTGTAGACGCCTGCTCCGGCTGGTCTGGCCTGGTGCACAGGTCATACATCTCGCTCTCTGTCACGGCCAGGGCAGCTGGGATCAACAGGGCCACATGAGGGACGCCGCCAAGGTTAGGTGAGCACAGGCTATTCACACACCAGGGGGCGGGTTTCATGGACCATATGCAGAGGATCGACTTCAGACAAGGGAAAGAATCCCTCCGCTTCTCCTGTTTTCTAGCCCTCCCTCTTTCACAGCGAAGGGAAGTATTCCAAGTTTAAGGGTCTAAGCCCCAAAGCAATAAGATCAGTCAGCACAAGAAAGAAATTTCCAGTCTTATCAGTAATCAAGTAGCGAGCCTCAAGTTGTTAGGATCTTACCAAAGAAAAATAGCTGGCTCCTTTCCAGGGAGGATACATCCTTTCGGCAAAAAACAAACCACATATTGCAGATGTTTTGCCTGGTACTTTAAGACGCTAGAATTTGAAGAGGCAAAAACACTGCCTCAGTGACGTCTTCCACACAGAGGAAAAAAACACCTCATGTTTTAGACATACCTTTTTGAGAGGGTATATCCATTCAAATGGAGGATTTCTCTTAGTATCAGAACCTGTGCACGTACCGTGATGAGAGAGGCTCTGATCAGGACACGGGTGCCAACTCGACCTGTGAGCTAGACTGTCAGAGGGTTAGGCTCCGCTGCTTCTATACAGGGATGGCTCTGTCATTGCTGCTCATCCAGAGACCAGGGACAGCAACATCGTATCAACAGCAGTGTCTTAAAGAAAAGGGAGCTCCGCTCGGAAATCTAGGAGCGATTGAACAGGTCTCCCGTCCAGCTCCCTTTCTCTCTCTGGTGGGGGAGGCGGGGGTCTCCAGATGTGCGAGGGTTTTCACTGACGACTGTTGCCACAAAAGCACTTCTCTCTGACAAGACGAGGTTTCACGCGCCTAATCCCTGTTTGACGTAGAAACATTAAGGTGAAGACGGAGAGGATAAAATGTGTGTGTGTGAGAGAGAGTGTCGTGTGTGTGTTTGTGTTCATGTGAGGAGGGGGTGGGGATGAAAGGTTTAGTCCTCCTATCACAAAAAGGCAGCCTCTGGGAGGGGGGCCAATCATGACCGCAGCTAGAGCTCGTTTCCATGGTGATGACGCTGGAATGATGTTGGCTGCCTATTGATTGTTCAAGAGGCAGAACACACCGCAGCACAGCGGGGCTGTAGGCAGGCAGAGGGATGACACGCTGTCTACATTTATGCTCTCTTGTTCTGTGAATGTGTAATAGATATTTGCCCTATTAGTGAGTGAAGACATATATGCAGTATAGTGTGCTACTAACTTGCTCTTTATCAGTGAGATAACCAACCATTTATCTGCCAATCTCACAGCATTGTACAAGCCTTAAGATGACGGAACCAATGATGCTAGGCCTACATTTGGTTTGACATGCTGCTATAACAGTGCCTACAAATTCAGACTATCTTGCAAATTTAAGTTGGCATGTGATTTTAGCTCTCTTTAGTTCAACTGGCTGATATTCGCATGTTCTTCTGAGCTACCACACACAATACATTTGTGTCTTGTGCTTGTTTGCCCCAGTGCACATGGAGAGGAAATCTGTATTGACACGTTGTTTTTCTTCTCAGTGGCACTACCACAGTGTTAAATAGGGAAACGATGGCATGCTGGATCATCAACACAATTTAGAATAACATTATCCGACTTATGAAAGGATGCTTAAGCTAGGCATAACCTATTCTGTACTCTACTGCAACTGCCCTTTTGCTGTCCTATTTCAAGAGAAGGTACATGTATGGTGATTTACGTTCACATAAATGTTAGCTCTACTCCAGCTACTGCAACATTTTGCCTAACCCATAATTTACTCTGCCATAATCTCTCAACCCTTCCTGTTCAAACCACCACTGTAAACCTGGAAAATATTGTGTACAAAGAAGCAACACTGTACAGACAGGGATTCATAGAGGTTGGATTACTTAAAACAGCCATGGACATCGGACTGCAAATCAACACAATCTATTAAGTAGTCCACAGGATCACCAGTGTTTAATCAACCACCGCACGGTCCGTCACATTGTAGGAAAACCACAGATATGACTGCACCACCGACTTGGAGAGAATCTTTTCTGTGGGTTTAGGAGATGGGACACGAATAGAATTGAGTGTCGCGGATTGTTAAAACAGGGTCCTCCAATCGCAACCAGCTGTTTGAAATAACAGATCCACACTAGCCCATCTATTTAGGATATCTCCGAAACATGTTCTATTTAGCTGAATAGGGAAGGAATACAGACGTCATGAACTACCAAATCAACACTTGATGTTGCCAATTTGTTGATGTGTCTGTGTGAAAGTAGGTTTGGACACCATGTGAAACAGTCACCCAGTGTTTAAAGGGTGAGAGTCTCATCCTGTTAAAGCTGATCTATTTTTGTGCAACTCAATGGAAATGAGGTGGCCTCCCATTCCAAATCCAAGATTAAAACGGTGCACCCAAATCAGACCAAATGCCTTGTCACACCTTTCTCTAGTTTAGCCACCGTTACCCCAATACTAATCTCAGAACAACATTCATTTAAATGAGCAAACATATGCATGGATTCAAAATGATATTTAATTTTCCTATTTACTCAACAGCGCTCTAAACACTCTCCTCTCTGGGCATTTCAACTCGGATTTCCTTTAATTACACATGCTCACCATAGCATGACCTTGGCATTGAATGAAGAAAGGTCTGACATGCTCTCGCTCAATCCAATCTTGCAGCCGCTCAGACTTCTCAAGAGTTTAATTTAAAGCCCTGACCAGAATGAGAGGCACTGATATGAAAACAACAAGCAGGGATTCAAAAGGATGTTAGCCTGAAACAGCAGCTCCCTCAGAAACTGCACTACATTGCTTTAACACTCAGGGCAAAAAACATGTACAGTTATGTTGTGCCCATATATTTCCATATTATGATTTGCATAGTTATTGCTCGACCATATTCATTATTACATTGGCCTAATCATCGTAATGATATTCTATGAATACTAGTACACTCCTAAAGTTCTGCAGGACTGACCATTGGCTCACAGAGGGTTTGCAGACTATAGAATTCAAATCTACTATGGTGAAAATCTCCCCTTATCACCTGTTTAGACCAAGACAAGGTCCTATGACGTGACTGTGAAGAAGAGCATTTGTATTCTGTGAATCTCCTTGGACACCACTCTCAACTTTGTCATTGCTTCGGAGGGTCACTGACCAACGAGCAATGTTCTCATTGTCAATGTGTGTATTCTGTTTTATACTGAATACATTCTTACAACCTGACACAACATACTAAAATAACCTCACTAACCTGAAGACCACACCCTCATGCACATTACCCTTTGTTAGGGCCAATATAAACAGAAATACTAGCACCATGCCTCAATGCTTCCAGGATTGTCTCCTGACACACTGGCACGCATCCGCCAATACTTTGACAGACAGAAATGAATTCCCCCACTGCCAGCAGGCGGAGAACCATGCCTAGTGACATCCATTTGATGTTAAATTCCCTCTGTGAAAAAAGATGGAGACACAGAGAAAAACACATTGTGGGGGAGGAACACAGTGTAGGCTGTAGCTTTTCTCCAGTTCAAACTGAAAGGGTTTTTACATTTCAGTTTGTTCTGTCAGCATCAAGGAGGAGATGGAACGGGTTTAACTTTGAAATAAAAAAGATTGTTGCAATACATCAAGATAGTACAACTATATAATAAAAAATACTGCTTTAAATAACATAGATGCCTTCCATGATAAGGGGAAAATAGAAACAAATAGCTGTCTCCACACACCACTGGCTGGGTTCACAATTAAAGCATCACATTCACAAACAGCCTCATTTTTAAAATGAGAACACACCAATGCAGATATACCTACCCAAACAACCACCCATATAAGGCAGGATTGTTTTGTCAAAGCAAGGATACAGGTTGGCTTTTTGTAAAAAGCGAACTGCTACTAGGCCTAAATGAAATTGGTTTGACATTCCGACACTTAGAACCGACCTAGGTAGCCTATATTAGTAAAATGTTAAGGGGAAAACGGACTAGCTTGGTCAAACGATAATTGACAGATAGACCACTATTCCTTTGAGTAGCATTAATCAAACCACCTAAGGTGTGTAACTAACAGTAACAATACCATGGCCCCTAAAGGACCTCTCAGTCCGCACAAACAGTCTGAAGCAAAAGCCATGTCAACACCTTTAACATCAGCAAATATGTTCCAACAAGGAAATCTGAAAGACTCTGTTGAGGCTCTATAATGGCAGCATATTTCACAGTCTTACCAATGTAGTTGTTATTCTAACGAGCAAGATGTACTAGTACAAAATGTCTGTTCTGAGATTGATGAAACTAATGACCCTTTCAGAAGCGTTAAATTAACCATCTTTACAAGCACAATCACTTCAGTACAGACGAGTGTTGGAGAGTAATGGCCCTGCCATTAAAGCTTTCCTTCGGTTCTTTAACTGCAAAGATAAAGGAAAAACACGGTGAGCCAAGGACTAGTAGGGAAGAGAAAGAGGGAAGAAGGAATTGAATCTGCTTCTTGAACCAGGAACCTAGATTCACCAGACAAACAAAATCAGCAGGTTGAAGAACATGTCACGCTCGTCATCCACAATCCAGTGACTGTTCTGACAGACAGACTCTGGGGCCACCCACAGACCTCCTGTGTCTCACATTGCAACAACACAGCAGACAGCGGACGAAAATAACACTAGATTGGGGAGCCAAGCAAATGGGTCAACAATAGCCAAATATATGTACGACAAATGTCCAACACCAAATCTAAAAATCTTTTAGGAAATTATTTGTTTCTGTCCCTCCATTGTGTCTGATCGTTGCAGAAATAAGTAATTCAATCTATATATTTCTGAATTACCTGAACCAAAAAAAATATGACCACGCCTAGCAATAATTGATTTAGTGGTGTCCACCCTGCTCAAAGTGCTTAAAGGCCTAGTAGCTTTGAATAAGTCACACAATAGGACATCAGCTGCATCTTTAAATTGGCTCCCGCAAACAATCTATTGTTATACAAAACCCATTTCATACAACAAATCTTTTAACTACTGGAATATAAAACGCGATACGAGGACAGAATCTTAAAATGCAGTCGACCTGGAGAAGGCTCTGTTAAAGCGGTCTTCTACAATAACTAATGAAAAAAGGTCACTTGCTGTTCTGTTCTGTGAAATTACAGCCGTGAATTATTTATGATGCTAACGTGAGAGAACAGATGTCTCATACCCTGGCCTAACCCTCGTTTGCATCATCTAAACTACAGTGTCTGCAGGAGGAAGGACTTTCCTTCACCGTCTTCAATGATCATGCAAATACATTTTAGACAATAAATCATTCCAAGGCCTGATGACACTGTGTGACCTCTGAATCAGCAGATAACAGTTCACTGCGGTGTTAGCACCAGCTTTCCATTGTAAGATATGAGGAGAATCTTGGCTGGGTAGGCACGGTGATATGATGGATCGGTAT
>JAVQIZ010205598.1:0-19287 GCA_036023535.2 Galaxias brevipinnis
CTCTCTCTCTCTCTCTCTCTCTCTCTCTCTCTCTCTCTCTCTCTCTCTCTCTCTCTCTCTCTCTCTCTGTGTGTGCTTGTGTGGGTGTGTATTTATTTGTGTGTGCGCGGGCTTGATTGTGGCGTTGAGTTTAAAGCTGATAAGCTTGTTGGCGTGTGTGTCCGTGTCTGTGTCTGCGTGTCCGTGATTGTGTCTGCATCTGTGTGCGTCTCTCTCTTATCAACAAAGATTAGAAAATACTGCATTCATTCTACAGATATAAAATATATGCTTTTCGTTCAGGATACAAATACCCAATTTTCCATAATCCTATAATGTTGAATTGCAAGATGAAACCAATATATCCATTATCGCTATGTTACAATTCTGCATAAATGGTGGTTTCCAGTGATTCATGTGGGGCCTATGTGTTTGTCATTCTTGTACCCCATTATGGCATGCAATATTTTTTAACACATTACAATGGTTAGCAATAATTGTGAATTCATTGTAAACCTTGACATTAGAGTAAACATTACGGATTCAATTTAACTATGTAACAGCCTTAATTAGGCCTAGTAAACATTGTAAACGGAGACCTGTTGAGCGCTAAACATTTTATCACAAAATGGCATGTTGCACCATTTGCGTGAGGCTAGACAAAACATTCTTTATTACAATGTTACTCACTCAATTTAACCAAAATGTTGAACCTTGTCAAACGTAATTTCCCATTGTTGAAAAAAGCCTTGGTGAATCTACCTTTAGCTATTTATCTTATTTTAGTTTCTAGCAAAAAAGAACAAAAAAAGAACAAAACAAACTGCTCGCTCACATAGATTTGTGCAAATCGAGAAAGTTTGAATCCTGCACGAAGCCTGTTTTGCAATCTTTAAAAAGTTGTCAAGGACTTATTTTAAAATACAATGTAACCTTAATGCGATGGTTAGAACTAGTATTTCGGCGGAGCTTTCCAAAAAATATTGTATGTGCATACCACTGAGATATTCAGAATTGGCGATTGGGACAGATTTAAACCATTTTTGTCGTGGGCCTCCCATGAATGACTGTGTGGATGTTTAGAGTATAAACGCCTTTATGTTTTGTGATTTCTTAAGCACACAACCCCACCAAGATAGCCTTGAATTTTGGGGGGGACATGGCCTTCTGGGTTACAACCCTCCCGATGCATTTTGATCAAGAAAGTAAGAGAATGCATCAAAACAAAGGTTGGGTTAACTTCATAGCTCCCAGAGTGTGTAAGTACAAAACATTAGGACAATCCATAATATTTGAAAAAAACTTTATTTTTCAGTAACACAATGATCAGCTAAGTTTCCAAGAGTTGTTACAACAGCTAATTTAGTGCAGGTTATCAATATATTAAAACATTAAACTTAAATATATTATATTAAAGAATAAAAAAAATAACAGCATTGTTATTAACAGCAATTATACTATGACTATATAGCAAACATCAGGACTATTACAGCATTGAAAACATAAACGTTGGTTTGTTGTATGAAAATTGTATTTCTGCCAAGGGTCAGCGAACGCCTGAACATAGTGAATAATTGAATATTTTTTTATACATTAATTCACAATATAAAATCAGCAACCAGCTTTATTAATTTGTTAATTCCCTCTGTTTTGCCTATAAGCTAATAATAATAATAATAATAATAATAATAATAATAATAATAATAATGCCTCCCTGATAGTCTTCTTTCCTGATCATGTAAAAATTTAATTTTATGAAGCTTGTACAACACATATTGAACTAGACCTTTCTCTGTCCTACTTGAGTAGTTAATAGAAGCCCTAAACAAGTTTATTAATTACCACTATGGGACTAGGAAAGAAACTATCAAGTCTTCAGACATCAATTCAGGGATAGGCTTATAGGCATTTGTACATACAGACATTTGTGCTTATATGTAGCGATTCCTGTTTTACTGATCAAGACATTTTGCACAAAAAACTGCAAGGCATCGACGATTCAACAAATACACATTGCACATTCTTGCCCACTGCTCGATTTTTATTGATAACTAGCTTTCCATCATGAGCATACAGTTTACGTTTATCTGTAAATTAAAGGCAGGCCTGCGCATTTGCAAAACAATTTACCATTTACAATCATGCAATCATACAATGACTTTGCTATCAAATATTTAGTTCTCAGTTGTTTTAAAATAATATATTGGCTTATTTTGTCCCTGGAAAATATTCTTATGCATACTTTCATATTTTCATGCGAATCTATACCTGGTTGACAATGATTTAAAGATTAGAGTCTTTAACTGTAAACGTTATCCCGCTCTTGTTAGGTCTTCAACGAACCTTTTTACCTATACTCTCCCCTGCTGTCTCCTCTTTCCTGGCTGTCCTTAACGTTCCTGTTTGATGAGACTTGTTTCACATGCAAGGTTTTAGTTTTATGTTGAGGTAAGAACTCAACTACAGTCTTATTAACGACACGTTTATGAACAATCAAATGGCCTTCATAAAAATTTATTGAAGGACATAAAAACATGCATGGTCACTTGCCGAATATAGTGGGAACGATTTCAAGAATTCTTTCAATCTTAACAAAATCATTGTTAGAGAAGATTAGTCTGGGTCGACTGTCCAACTTCTAGTCTATATTAATATGCTTGGAACGCTATAATTAGAGCTCCACATTTATCATGTTTACTATCAGGAATCAAGGAGCGACAACATTTCACGAGTAGACACTCGTTGTGTCTCAATCAAATGTGCTCTGGCAGAGATAAACAGAGAACCAACTGCATGAGAATGAATTAACTTATTTGATGTTTACTCATCCATCGCAGTATGAGCTTTCTGGGCTCTTAAGAGATTGATTAGTAGCTACATCATATAGTGCCTCACATGGTTTTGGGCGTTGACAGTCTCAGTCTTCGATATGATCATTAGTTGATATTTCTTTTAAAAACTTTTTTAAACACGTAAGAAAATAAAAATTTTACCTCTATTTCTTCTGGTTTATACAAACAATATTCTAATCCGAGTCATGTGCTTTGCTTTCCGGGGACATCTCGCGCATTGATCCACTGTACAATTTTTGTCGGGGTAAATATAATCACGTGTTGGTGGGTCAGCCAATAGCAGCAAGAGTAGCACTGAGAAATAATTACCTGCCTTGATTGTTCTATGGGTAGATACAAAGTACACATACACTCCATATAATAATCGGATGCATGTAAAAGAGACGGTAAGCTTCGACATGTCGACCACTGGTCCCATAAGTAATTATTATGTGGATTCCTTGATCAACCATGAAAACGATGATGTTCTTGCGACGCGATTCCCAGCGCCTGGTTCACACCACAATGGCTCTCGACAGACGCCCCTGGTACCGGAGTGCGGGGACTACCCTTCCTGCAGCTTTGCACCGAAGGCACCCGTTTTCACTACCTCTTGGGCTCCTGTCCATTCTCAATCGTCTGTAGTGTATCATCCATACAGTCATCAACCTCATTTAAGCACGGACTCCAGGTATATGCGATCATGGTTGGAGCCGATATCCGGTGCCATGCCCTTCCATGGCTATCCAACGAATAGCAGACATTATGGGTTGAAGCCCGACGTCTTCCAGGACCATAGAGCCGGTGAATGTCTTGGTTCCAACGGGCGCACCTACACGGATTATCTCTACTGTTCATCTGTTGATATCAGAGAAAAGACGCAATCAAATACCCCCTCTCCAGAGTCGGAGCTTTTGGCTTCAGGAAAGCATAAAGACGAGAAACCAGAACTCGACCCGAGTAAGTTCAAGCCCTTTTCTTTTGCAAAAGGACAAGGGATCCTGCCACTATTGGCACCATGTAGGCTACATAACATCTTGTAAAAAATTGGATTATGTTCTTTCACCCCCTTTCTGTCCTCAACTGATTCTACTCTGCTAAGGGGCTACCTTTAGGAACTATAAAAGACAAACGCTAGTATAGGGCTATAAAACGAGAAGTAGGGTTATAAACATGGACTCGAATAACAAGTAGGAGTATGTGCATTTTGCTGGCCAACACACATGCAGTTTACCAATGGGAATCAGGATTTGCTAAGAAAACAGGCTAATATGATTAATAAAGGCCTACGCACAGATTATGACAGTTATTTGGATGTATATTATTTTATTGTGCCTCATTAACGTTAGCTGTTGACGTTCGCCCATTTCCCTTTCCTTTTAATAGGGTATCTGCATAAAATGGCATGGATGTTAATGCTTTTTTAGATAAGAGGCCAGATCGGGTCATATGTTTCATTTTATAAAAAAAAGAAAAAGAAAGAAAAAGGAATGTCAGGGGCATTTTGGAGGACTTTCACTAGAGACCTGCATAGGCTTGAACCATATAGGCCGTTTTATGGGCCAATAAAGTGAATACGCGCATTGCGTTGGCTACTTTACGACAGCATTTATTAGAAGATAGCAGAGAAGGCTTTAGGAAAAGCTTCTGAAATGTTATTTTTAGTGCACAAAACTAAGATTATAAATTTAGCTTTCCTTCGGAATATTACCATATTTAATTAATGATATTTCCATCATAGACAATGACCTATGAGCCAAACACCTCTTGCGTCATGCTTATTGTTTCAGTTTTTATAATGTTGTGACAATATCGATTTTACATTACCATAATAATTTTATTTTGCAGATAATCCTGTGGCAAACTGGATACATGCTAGATCTACAAGGAAGAAGCGATGCCCTTACACAAAGTACCAGACTTTAGAACTCGAAAAGGAGTTTTTGTTCAATATGTACCTTACAAGAGACCGTCGTTACGAGGTTGCAAGGGTCCTGAATCTCACGGAGCGGCAGGTTAAAATCTGGTTTCAAAACCGACGAATGAAGATGAAGAAAATGAACAAAGAAAAAAGCGACCCCAAAGAACAATAATGTAGCCTTTACAGCATATGGACTAATCTGAACCAGATAACCATTATAACCACTATTGTAACATGAACGGAACATATACCAAAATATACGATGGTCTCTTCATGATATTTATCAATTTGTTGGATTTTATATTAACTTTTCCTTCAAGACTATTGAAGCTTATTATTTTTCATTACACCTTTTTCTGCCAATTTTTAACAGAAAGATTGAGCTCTAAAGGCACACGCTGAGGTCTGCATGTTGATTGGTTGTTTATGTCGAGAAAATGTTGACACATCTTTTGGATCAATTAAAATTTCCCAAGACATATACGACTCATTAGGATGCTGTAATTATTTCAGTCCATAATTTATAATGTCATTGTAATTTTGATAATGTTTCTTGTATTGTTGAATCATAGTGTCTTATTTGTAAAGAAGCAGAACACATAGTGATATTGTACAACTAACTGTTTATGGGTCTCCTTACTTATTTGATTGTAAAGTTTTACTTCCAGTTTAGACAGGACTAACCAACACAAATGTATACAAACCCAACCAAAATAATAATTGTTTTCTGTATTTATTGTCATATAACTGGTCTTACCCTTTTCCTAGGCTTCCCGTGCGTTATGAAGCTATAGGTTTAACTCATATTGCCATGGCTCTAATAATGTTCATAAAATCATGCCTAAAGGGATTTTTTGTTGATCAATTGTAGATATTAATTGTATATACAGTGGGGATATTTTAAACAGATAGCAGTCTCCAGTATAGGCCAATCTTATATGGCGTAGTTCTACCAACATTTTAGAGTATAGGCTACATAATAAGAATGTATTTAGCCTAAAGAAAAGCAGTCATATCAGGTATCTTGCTATGGAGCGAGTGAGATGGCAATGATATGTAAGTGAACCAAGGTCACTTACACTTTTTGAGAAAATTAATCAATGCTTTATATGACTAGGTAATATTATTCTAGATATTTACATAAGATAAAAAATTGTGTTCTGAGATCGCTAACCTTTAATGTTAATAGGCCTATGTTATGAAATTCAATTATATGAACTTGCGTTTCTGGTAGAGCAACACCATCAGAGATAAAATAAATTAAACGTTAAATTTCTGAAAGACGTATAATTCAAGTTGGAAAAACCCCGTTTTCACGTCTTTTTTACTTGCACATCATATTATCTAGTCTTACTGCGCAACATAACTTGCATTTAACAATTTTAAATCAAAAATAATATAGTAGCCAACGGCTTCACCCTTTTCACTTAAATTCTCACTTAACTTAAGGCCTACTCTTATCAAATGAGGTTGGCTTAGTATTTGTTAAATGACTACGTCTTTCAACGTCGAACAAACTCCCATTTCTGACATTTGTTTCCTGCGAATAGGTTAAATTGCCTTTTTATGGTTGCAAACAATACGGACAGGATGCTGTAATTTCAAAGGCCAATCTAGTGCATTTCCGCGCAGCTAAGACAAAAATGCGGGGTTTATAGCCCTGTTGGAGCTCAGTTGTTTGTCTCAAATGCAGACCAACAAAGCCAACCTGACTAACTGGCTAGACGTCTGGGCTAAATTACTTTATGGTTTTAATGAACGGCGATGGTGGACCTTTTCAAAAGAGAATCATATACGCTTCGTTCAAGGGACTTTTCCAGTTGAGCCAACAGCAACCCCCATTGCCGTTTTCATGTGAGGGTTGAGGTTCTAGGAGGCTCACCCTTAGAGGAGCATGTGAGTGCTTATGAGCTTTCACATAAAGTGTGTATGCCCTGTCTCTTTAATTTAACTGTTCTGGGAATATATAATTTTACCCACTCAAATAAAATAGGCCTCTGAGCAAACTGTTATTTCTGGGGGGATTGTAATGAAATGTTGTTTGAACAATTCAATATTTTGATGAGGTTGGGACTTCTGACCGAGGAACGCCTATTAACATTACAGTGTTTGGAATGGTAAGCGATCACAGGAAATAATGTGGCTAGGATTCAATTTAAACACTAGATGACGCTGTTGATTCATATTTAGAGCCTGCTCTGTTGCAATAGGCAGCTGTACGTTAAAAGTAGGTTAAGCCGATAGATACAGGAATAACTATTTTGGGAAATAAACGAAGTTATTGCTTTTGTTATGGTAGTTGGTATTTTGAAACACTTAGGCCTACTTTGAATATTTGTAAGGAAATTTCTGTAACCCTCTTCACTTGACGGGTTGAACACAATTAAGCAGACTTTTTGTAAAAAAAAAAATAAAACAAAATTCCTTAATAAAAAACATACATTTAATTTATAGAAAGCCTTTAGTTGTCAGGCATGGCATGCAGTGACTTTGAAACATAACATATGGAATGCATTTGCTGTAATGTTTTAGTTTTTTATTTGCTATAGCGTTTTAGATTTTTTTTATTGAGTGTGTGTGGTTGTTTGTGTGTGTGCACGTGCGTATGTATCTGTGCGTATTCGCTTGAGAATGAGTTTATAGTAGCCTAGATCCGTGTCCACCACGTGGATCAACAAAATCTTTTGAGAGACAAATTCAAGTCGAAACAAGAAATAACACATTACGACATTAGTCGTAATCCTTAGAAAGCAACTGGTGTGTCAATTTAGTGGTTTAATATATGCTAATAAACCATCAAAAAATATTGCTGAAATAAAGTCATATCAAAACAACTGTGGGTCTACTGGAATAATACAAGCATGCACCAACTAAATATTTTACACAACATCAATTTTTAAAGTATGAGAATGATAATAAAGTAGGCCTAAAACAAAACAATGCAGCGTCATTGTTGTCTCATTTTTAATAATTCTGCAGTGCTTAAGTTAAAATCATATCCAAAAGCGTTGGCAAGTATGACCAGCATCTGCATATTTAGTGTGACAAGTCAATAAATTGTCTGCGGCCCTTAATTTTTTACGATAATGTGCAAAAATCGGTAATAACAGCACAAAATCAACACAAGCTTATTGTAAGGAGGCCCAAGAAACTAAATTGAATATCTGAGTTTAACATTCAACCATCAACCCATCTGCTGTATAAGTAGACATTTAAAGCAAAATTTTATGAACTCCACACGGCAGATTTATTGCTTTCCCTACTAGGTTTAACGGGGTCAAAAGCGGGCAGTGAGTATGGTTGTGTTTATTTATTGACCAATGTCGGTGTAACAGCGCCCAGTGCAAGTGTCTTAGTGGCACGGTAAGGTCTCATATTTGCAGGTCATGAACATTGTACTTCCTTTATATGATTATCTATAAGAACTATCGCCTCATTTATTTTGATACCAAACTTAATGTCAAATTAGGGCTAGACCAAATACAAAGAGTATTTAGATTAAAACAAATAGGTCTATCTTGTATTCGAGGCCTTTAGTGCTATCACACTATTTTGTTTACAATTAGGCCACGTGAGGAGAATATCTGGAGTATTGAAATAACAGATATAGAACAAAGAGGATGAACTGGATGTCGTGCGTTTCACCTAAATCGTCTATTGCTTAGACCCTTTAATTATTGAGTGCTGTTCACAAGTGGAAACCATTTATTAAATTAAGTTTGGGTTGTGTGAGATGATGTGTGCAGGGATTGTCTTAAGGTGTACGTCTGACCACCAGAGAGATGAAGGGAGGGGATGTTGGGAGGGTGGTTGTAGTGGGTGGCTGGGTGTGAAGCTGAAAAAAGAGAGAGAAGCGTGTGAGACTGTGCCGGTTGAACAAGGCAGCTTAATCTTAGCTAACACATATACGAAGCGCATGCTTTGAGCCTGGTTTGAGTCTGCAAAAGAGAAAAAGACTAGGGATTGTGATTGTGTGACATTCAATGAGAGCAGGGTTTGTAGACTGCAAAAGGGAGCTGCCTTATTCAAAGGGGCAGCGTTTCTTTTTCTAGATCCGGTTTGTCTGTCATTGCTGCATGCGAGATTGGACCTAAACAAAAGACTGCCACCATTCTAAAGCGGATATCCAACTACGAGAGAACCGTCTGCTTGATGCAAAACAAACATGAGCTCTTATTTTGTTAACCCACTTTTCTCTAAGTACAAAGGTAGCGAAACATTGGATCCAACTTACTACGACTGCAGGTTTCCTCAAAGCGTTGCCCGTAGCCACACGCTAGTGTACGGACCCGGAGCAGCTGCACCAGGCTTTCAACACCCGTCCCATCATGTGCAGGACTTTTTCCACCACGGTACTACGGGAATCTCCAACCCCGGATACCAACAAAACCCCTGCGCTTTGGCTTGCCACGGAGACGCAACAAAATTTTATGGATATGAAGCCCTTCCGAGGCAACCGCTTTATGGTACCCAGCAAGAGGCAAGCCTCGCGCAGTACCCAGACTGTAAATCGTCTAGCAGCTCTAACCCCGGAGAAGGACAAGGCCATTTAAATCAAAACTCCTCTCCCAGTCTTATGTTTCCTTGGATGAGACCCCACGGTCAGAATTTTGTTCTTTATCATTTGTAGCTGCTTGTGTGTGTAGTGTGCATGTGTATGCCTGTGTTGAGTGCATGCGCGCGCTCGTTTGTCAGTGATAGGGAATTATTATTTAAATAAATAAGGGATGTTAAACTAAGCGGTTAAGGCTTCTTGTCTAAGAATCCTAGTCAATTTGTAGGAACTGACACTTGCGCGTATACAAACGTGTGACAGACGTGTGACAGCTTCTTTTGAAGGCATTTGAATCACAAATGATAAAATCCTTAATAACCCCAACAAACAAAACTCGAGACTTTATGCTTCCGATCATGGAGGCTCAAAACAAGGATTGGAGCAAGAGATGGCAATCAAGGGCTCTATGTTTCCATTGAATGTTGTATATGTTGACATTAGCTATACATGCAGGTTTATTTTAGGCTTTGGATCCTATTTAATGTAAAACTATCCAGCCTGTAGGCTTACATGAAATATACAAGTTTAACCTTAAAGATGTATAAGAAATTGACATTCTACAGTGTAGGCCCCTGAAGCCAATACAGGCCTACTTTAGGCATATTGCTACCTGACTTTATATCGCTTATGCGTGCAAGTATGTAGTGTGCTCACATTTACATGTTTTTCTCAGACCATACGTTCATAAAACATTTGACCTGCACTGCAGACTTAAATACAACATAGAATGAAAACACGATTTACAGGTTCGATAGAAGATTAAAAATATTTCCTCAAATGTAAAAAAACACCCCATCTGAACCGTACATTTTTAAAGCTAAGACATCTGATCTGTAGGACTTCAGCATCATAAAATAAAACACGTGGTAGCTAGTGCAGTTACTTATATAAAATTATTCACTGTTATCAAAAGTAATTGTTATTAAGCAGACGTCGTGAAGGGTAGACTACTAATAAAATGGATCTGCAAATATGGACTTTACTGTACTTCACTGTAATTACTTAAAATCGTCAAGATCTATTAAAAAAATTCTAATTTGGATGTTTATATTAATTTTTTTGTATGTATTTGTAACATTAAGAAAACGTGATCGTGCCAACGTGAAAGTCTACAAAACATTTGCATTGTTGGTGCATTATAGATAACCCGGATTTGTTTCATTTAAGCCCCAGGGAGACGTAATGGAAGGCAAACCTACAGTCGCTACCAAACTCTCGAACTGGAGAAGGAGTTTCTCTTCAACCCTTACCTGACGCGCAAGCGGCGGATCGAGGTGTCCCACGCTCTAAGTCTGACTGAGCGGCAGGTGAAAATTTGGTTTCAGAATAGAAGAATGAAATGGAAAAAAGAGAACAACAAAGACAAGTTTCCGGGTCAGAGAGGAGAGGCCGAGGCCGAGGCTGAGGCTGAGGCTGAGGCAGAGGAAGAAGGCAACGAGGACGGTGAAGGGGAAGAGGCAGAAGAGAAAGAAGCGGATGAGAAAGACGAGTCGAAGGAATGATTTTATGGTCTTTTTATGGTTATATGGCTGAAAAAGAGAAAAAGAGAGAAAAAAGAAGTCTCATAAACAGACCATGAATTAGGCATCTGAGAGCGTTAACTGTGTGACCAGTGCTGTATTTAAACCTACACGCACGTGAAGCAGGAAATAGAGTCTCAGATATTTATTTCATGTTAACACTTAATCCTGGTACAAATTCAAATTTGGTTGGCGTAAATGTTTGGACTCAATTTTATTGCTAGAAATATTTGCATTCATAGGTCTACGATATTCCACGTTATCAAAGTTGGCGGGCCATTGACGGAAATCAGCCACAAGGTTATTAGCCAAGCTTACTTTGCATGTAGAACGGCCTTCAAAGCCACAAGGCCTACAGATATACCAACCAATTGTGTAAATATAGCCTTTGAATAGATTATATGTAAAAACATATAGACCTATTTTCAAATGGTAGGGTAGCCTTTTTCTTTTAAGGCAGCCTAGAAACGGCCAACATCAATACAAATGTGAGGGAAATAACAATGGTTAGGACCCTGTACAACCCACAAATGATTTCTTCTTCTTCTTCTTCTTCTTCTTCTTCTTCTTCTTCTTCTTCTTCTTCTTCTTCTTCTTCCTCCTCCTCCTCCTTCTCCTCCTCCTCTTTCCCCATTTTCCCTCCTTGTTCATCATATTGTTGTGATTATGAATATATTATTATTTTAAAGATTTAACTTTTTTAATAATTTGAATGGCTAAAACATGGATGGTCCTCAGACCGTTTTTCAAGGATTACCAGGGAAATGCAATCGTTTTAAACCTTTGATGCTACCTAAACCTGGGGGAATTGCAATAGCCTAGAGATTTCTGAATATAGAGATTTCATATGGTTTTATTTTAAGTATTATATCAATTTTGTATTATTAAGTTATGTATAGGTCTATGTGTTATATACCCAACAGTATAGCCTCCGTTAGACAATTTGTGAGTCTTTGGAAGACATGAGCTCAAAGCCAACAAACCAATTTGCAGAGATTGTATACACGGCACTACCTATACACAGAGCGTTGCCTTTTATGAATTTATATTCAAAGCTAATGGCACTACTTTGATTAAACTTATTTCCCCAACAACTAAAACTGCCTATAAAAACGCACATGACTGTGTAATGATACATGCTACAATTGATGATTTTAAAGTAAGACGTTTATTTTAATGTATACTGGTGATATAGCGTAGTTGTTTTGCACTGAATATAATCTTTATGTACGTCTTGTTCTATATTGATGTCCAAATTATGCCTGTTTCCTGGTGTTTCTCATGTTAAAGACGAATTGTGTGTCCGCCATTGTTCACATGAAATCACGAATAAACAAGATGGCTCACAATTACGCTTCTCATGTCATTCATTTTCAGTTACTTTTCTGATAATGTTTTGGTCGTAAGAGCAGAACATGACATTCATCTTTTGACTAAGTCCATTGGAAAGGGAAATTGTACAGTGTATTTCAAATTCTTCTTATGTCTCCTAGTATAATGTATGTTGTGGGGGCAATTACAAATTCTCTAAGAATAATCCTGCATGGTTCACGAAAGTATGCTATTTGGTTAAGCCTCTTCTAAATGGTTAGGTCTACGCTTTGCAATTTAAGAATAAAGCACCTAAATAAAGTAAATTATCTGCATCGTACAGGCTTACTTAAAGGAACTGATAATCGACTTTTAATTTAAATGTTAATAAAGGCTCACATCTGCACAGATGCTCTGAAATATCTGTTTATACACATTTGTAGTGAACTCAGTTGTATGTGCAATTTTTGCATATAATATCAATTGTTGTTTGATGTTTTTTTTGTAAGAAATAGCTCATAAAATGGAAATAGCAAGTGCATAAACAAGGAAATGTGTGCTCATCAATATAAGTTTGGAATTAATAAATTCGATCCACATTTTTAGACTGCGAGGTCTTGTCATTAGTTATTTCGATTACTATATTACACATTTCCGAGGGGTACTTTATGTATTCTGTTTTGTGTTATTTGATTTATATTGTGCCATTAGACGAGTCTTTGGTGTTTTTTATTGTTAAAATATAGGCCCAAAGGCCTCATCGCTGATTCCAAACACTTCGTTTTCTTGTAAAGTCTTTATTTGAGCATACGAATTCAGTTATCATAAACAGATTTGTAAAAGCCTTTTATAGGCTTGCAAAGCTATAGCGTTGGACAACATTGGTTTTGTTGCACTTGTTTAGAACGACATTCTTTTTTTTCCTTTTTCTGTTGGTTAACAACAAGGCGTTGGCTTGGGTCAAATACAAAGAATAGAGGCCCCGTGGTAATATTATTTAAAGTGTAACTAACTTAAGTTCAGCAATGCAGAAGACCTAATCATATTGGAATAATTGTCATTGGCAAAAAGTTGCATTTATTGCAAGGTTGAACTGTGTTGTCTATTGGCAAAAAGCACAACGTCTTTGATTAATTATATTTTGTGAAACCAATTCTATTACTTTTGATATTGAGAGGAAAATGGAGCCTAAACATGTTTTTTTATGTTCTATGGATAATTTAAAGCACTATGTAACTACATAGTTACTTCAACATTTATGATCTTATGAAAATAAAATGTTTATGCTACCTTCGATCAGTTTCAAGTAGGCCTAACGTTTCACGAAAAATGGTGCAGTTTATCAGACAATGATTGGTTTTAACCACATTGACAATATGTTACAGCTTTAAAAAAAATAATAAATAAAGAATATTACTGATTGCATATTACATATTTGATAAGCATAGATTATATATGTTGATATTCGCATTGTACTTTTCTTAAGGAATACATCTCAAATCAGATTATGTTATTCCACAGCATAGTAAACTTAGATTTTGGCTTTCTGCTATTAAGCAGATGCGCTACTGCAGTTATTATTTAGCCTACGATTTAGAAAGAAATAGACGTTCGTTAATTTGGAAATCTAATTTGGGACATTGGAATGGCAGGAAGTGTCACTGCAAGTGAAAGCAATTATCTGAATTGTTCGTGCATTGGGCTATTGTAAGTTTACTTTGAACGGGGGGAGGGGGGGGGGGGGTCATTCCCAATAAAATGTAAGATACCTGCAATAAACTTTATTGGCGGTGTAAACTACTTACGCTCTCTGAAATTATCCTTTCTTTTTTATTTTTTATTTTTTGCTAGCTCGCTTTCACCACCGGTGTGGACACTGGCTATAGCCTACTGTTAATTGATGATTTGCAAGTAGGATATCTTGGAAATTAGGTTCCCCTGTTTTTTTTATTGAATGAATATGCCCTAATAACATTATTCGCGCTTATATGCTATACAAATATACTCTCACTTCCATTTCATTCATTTCAGTATTCATATTTTTCTTAAATGGCCCGCTGAACTTTACTTTCAGTTTCAATATAGACAAGGTCTATGGAAAAAGGTAAATTAGGTATTCCACACACACACACACAAAAACTTATTCAGGGGATGCTGAAGGGTAACTTAGTCAAAACAATGATATCATAACAAGTTGCGTATAGGATTTACCTTTAGAATAGAGGTATTTGAAACAAAAGATAATTGTTAATTGTGTGTATTTGTGTGCGTGACAGAAAACAATTGCTATAAAGTATACATTTAAATATCTTTTTGTGTTACAATTTTGTTATATACCCCTTGTTAAATAATGTTATATACCCCTCCCTCCCACCCACACACAAACACACACAAACACACACAAACACTCACATGCAGACAAACACACCCCAAATACAGACACGCATGCTAATGCTGTCACTCCAAATGTCAGAAATATTATATTCCTATGCCATATTAGTTTTGCCTTTATGGACATATCCTTCCAGTCTAAATATCTAAACTCAGACAGAAAGAGATGGCTGAAACATTGCTGGTTGTGAAAGAGAGCAATTTACAGCTGAGTAATAAAAGTTTACGACTGAATCCATTCTGGGATTGGTTGCAGCAAGCCACGTGGCACACACTCTATGAACATGAACTTTATGCTGTTGTCTATTCACTGGACCTCCTTGCAACAGCAGCGGTCTGAGGGGTGGCTATGAAGTATTTTTACTGATAAATTCAGATTCTTTCTTCTGTTTCTGGTTCGTAATGGATCTGCGTTCCCTACTTCCTTCTCAGTTGCTGTCAGAACTACTTCAAGACAATCGCCGCCTGTACCAGGTCCTGTCTACCTTATCCCCTAGAGGCATATTGCGGGATGATGAGGAGAAAGAGAGCAGCCAGAGTGAAGAAAGGCTGTTCAAATCAAACATCGTCTTTCACCTCCTTTCAAGATCAGGCAATTGCGAGATGTGAGCAGGAGATTCCCCTTCCGCCTTCATTACCTCAGGTTGTTGGACCAGATGTGCGACGCAAAATAACTACCGACATTCGGGTAAGAGCGATTTACATCATCTTTAAACTTACCTTATACAAATAAGGCTGTATAGTGTTGGAATGGCGCAAAATGTTAATTTGTCTTGACCCTATTGGCACTGGAGCCGATGGGTTTGAAATTGTAACTGCTACCTGCTTAGCAACTATGCATATTCGCCAGGGTAGCGCACAATTGAAACCTACAAATGTATTGAGTGTTATGCATTAGCGCATTTACTTGTGTATTTTGGATCAAACCGTGTTTTTGTATCAGTGAAAATGTAGAGAGCACTGGAAGATATTTTTCAAAATACACAGAATACCCCCCAAAAAGGGAAATCTCTTACTCTCTCCTGCTCTATCTCCCTCACCCAATACCCCCCCCCCCCCCCTTACCACCACCACCACCACCACCACCACCACCCCTCCCCCTACCCCGCCCCCACACACGCATACTCACGCACAAGTTGAGATTTTCTGCAGTGCCCCCTAGTGAGGATAGTGGAAGTGCGCGGGAAGTAAGAGGTCTGACTTTGTGGCTGTTTTGTTCACTTGCACAATGCTACCTACATAGCTCAGGGCTAGTAGCCTGGTTGTTACAATAACAAAGATTAGTTTAAAGCTTTATGTTGGCTTACTAATGGGTATGGGACATGTAGGCCTACATGTCGTATAGTTTTCGGTATGCTAGAAAAATCTGCGTTTGTTGACAGTAATGACAGACTGTATGCTCTTTAATATCTTTACAGATGCAAAATACAAGGCCACATTTTTTTCGTCATCAGTACAGACTAGACAAATTGATTTCATTCAATTTTATTCAGTTCACAAAATGCATTCGCTGAGGTATGCAAAAAAAATTTAAATAAAAAACAGACTATTCGATTCCTCATTCCAACATGTTTTTCATTTTCTGAGAACCACTTGTTTTTTAACCTCGGTTGGTTCATGTCAATATAAGTCAAAGTTTAGGAAAAGCCATGTGATTTATGAAAGGACTTGTCTATAACGCCGGGCTTTTGTGAAAATATGGGCATGTGTGCAACGTGTGTTTGCTTTAGTTTGTTGCCTATATCTAACGAAACAAAACGTAACTGGGAAAAAAGGTGGAAAAACATACGACGTCTGATAGTAAAACAGAAATGTCGGCTTCCATTGAAATATCCAAAGGAACACTATTACATTCGAGTGTCTTCAGCGTTTACTCCTTTGTGTCATCAGAGCTGAAAAAAAGAGAGAAAGAACAAAATTATGAATATGAAATGTTAAATGTGTACTATAGGATTACAAGTTATACACGTTAGATTGTTTAAAATAGTTGCCCAATTGGAGTGCTTCAACAGGCTAGACTTCATTATATTCTGGCACATTTACAACCAAAACCAAGGAACCATTTGAACTACGTTCACAGTTTATGATGTGTTAAACATCCTTTGTTCATCAGGAAGCAGTGTCTCGAAGTATTATTGAGCAAGAAAGCAAAGCATTTCCGGACCCTAATTGGTCTAGGTCAAAGAGGTTAGTAGTAAGGACTAAGTATGGCTAATAATGCTTCGCAGTTTGAGTTGTTCAGACATTTTCCATCGATTATTCTGTACAATGGGCTATTTATTTGTTCAGCTATGATGGTTGATATGTCTACGCAATGTGTTAAAATGTCTCACTGTATGATTGTGGATTAATACATTGTTAATAATGAAATCAAAAGAAAGTAAGCTATTTTGGCTGTAAATGAACTAAAACGTTAATGTCGTATGGCTTTTTCCCTTTTTTAAAAGCAACTTTTATTCTTTTTAAAAACGCGTTGGCATGCACTAGCACTACGAAATAACAGCCATAATATGCCATGCAGCCTCATATCTCTCCAAGCTATTAATGCATTAGCATTCCTTGGTTATTCCTCCAAACGGGTTAGATGTAGTAACTACAGAAATAGACCTATAATCAAAATTATCAGGTTATAGAATGTCACAATTTGGTTACCAGTGGACAGCTGATTGTCTTTTTCAATGAGTGGGAATCTGGGCCAAATGGACTCTTTCCTGTTTCAAAAGCTGGGCATGGGATTAGTCTCAAGGGCTGCAATAAAACACTAAAGCAATTTCAAAAGGAACCGGTTTCTCCCCTAGCACATTGGTATAGGCTGGGGGATAGTTCCAAGAAATCATTGTTTTATGATAGTAAATTAGTTTAACGTCCTAGCTGTTTATTTACCCTCAAAACATTTTTTAAATAAAGGTACATCCAGCGATATTTATTCCAGTATTTTTTTTAAAACCTAAGCATAAAATATAAGCTACTCCCTTAAACGTTAGTGTGTCACGGTGGAAATTGTTGTTCAGAGCAGAATAATATCCGGGTGCATATGACCTTTCCAAGATAAAACAAGGTGCAATGCACATTTTTTATTTAATGTTTATTTAACTATATTTGGTGATGCTGCCTGTCTTTGATCAAATAACATATAAAGGTATATTCATGATAACATTTAGATCAAGGATTTAGCCTTAGTCCTGTAAATGATGTCCAAAGCTTTTCCTAAATAATTTTCTTTACCATAGAGATTTTTTAATAATACATATTTGTCATTATGGACACCCTCCGTTTTATTAATATTGTTATGAGTATTCTGATTACTGACAAATGTATGTAAGAATGGTTAGTGAAATTAATTTAGAATGTTAATGTAATGTGCACATACAAGAAACGTTGACCTAATCGTTTATTATCCCCGAATTTCTGCATTTGCTATGCGGATGTCACATATGGCCGCCAAGAAGGTGATGTGAAGCGTTTATTGCGTTGGCTGCTTCCTCTGCTTTGTTGTTATCTCTTTTATGGGACAGACAACATGACTTGATCCGAAACACTGAAAGTCGGAAGGAATTTATTATGTTCCAGGAAATCCTTCGAATTTGATCTTTACATTCTACTATATAGGATATGTTCCTGTAATAATAATAATAATAATAATAATAATAATAATAATAATAATAATAATGATAATAATAATAATAATAATAACCCCTAAAACAATATCTTTATAATACATAAATACCGAGGCATTCGAATTTTTTTTGATGGTGCGTATATATCATATTTCTTTCCTATGTAAGGCTTTGTATTATTTTTTGTTATATAATTAAGTTGAAACCAAAAAAGACTGCATCGTTTTTAATCCTCTGCCAATTTTTGTTTGTTTGTTTGTTTGGAATGGTTTGTAGTAGCACGGTATTACCATATTCGAAAGACGCAGCGTTCACTATTGGCAACACCATCACTCAAGGCATTCTGTCTGAGCACCTCTCACATATTTATACGCAAGGAAGTGCAATCATATACTCATGTCAAGTCTTTCCGATATAAAGGAAATTATATTTTATTTAAATGTATTTGCAAAGTAAAAGAGTATGTAACATAACAACTAACTGGTTTTGTTCAATGCATGAAAAGGTCGAAGTGAAATGCAATTTGAAGAGAAATAGACAATAGTGTATACCTGTACCAATCATATATTTGACTTTAAGCTATAACATGATCTGCCCAGCCGTAGATTGATTATGTTGCATACAAAAATGTGATGAAAGGCTTTGGATTTTGTGTGTGGCCTATGTATTTTCACTTTGTTGGAATCAGTAGGGATATATAAAGTCCTATAAAGTCCTATAAAAAATACAATCCCTTTCATTTGGATACTTGAGTTTGGTCCCTGTGCCCATTGCAGCAGTTAGCCTATACCGTAAGTTCGGGGACGTCACTTGCTTTATTGCCCTCACAGAGGAGACCATAAAAGCATTCTTACCACTTCCACCCATCCCCCAGTTTTGTGGAAAAGCAGGATAATTACCCGCATGTCATGTAATGTTGGCAAACGAATAAAACATTTTAAAGTAAATGTTTATATATAAGCCTATATTATCGTTGCCTTTCGGGAAATAATTGGCTTTGATAGAGGTGTGCTATAAGGTTGGTTAACATACTTTTTTAACACACATACACGCACACGCACACACACACACACACACACACACACACACACACACACACACACACACACTAATGTATGTATGTACATATATATTTATATACTGTATATCGTTTATACACATA
>JAVQIZ010205606.1:5000-12162 GCA_036023535.2 Galaxias brevipinnis
TTGTGTGTGTGTGTGTGTGTGTGTGTGTGTGTGTGTGTGTGTGTGTGTGTGTGTGTGAGTATGTGTGTGTGTGTGTGTGTGTGTTATGCCGGCATTTTAAGCCTATTAGAGTCATACCTAAAAATCTAGAACCACTGTCTCCCCTGTGGGAAATCCAATCATAACCGTGGATTAACATACACATCACCTAATTGGACAGAAAGTTATTACACACACAGAAATACACACATACACTAATGCACACTCTACACTGTATTCTGTATATTGCATCTCTAGGGGGGTGTTTAAAGTAATGCCCTCCCAGTTATGACATCCATGCTTTTGATGTCAATGATATTTGCTATTAGCATTTCAGAGAAACAAGACAACGAAGTGAGGACGGGTACAACTATAGTACTCCTCACTTTATTCTGAGGAGTTTTATATGTCATTAAGTGAGCATCTGCAGAACTGACAGTTTGAAAATCAAAGGAGCTATGACGTAAAAAGAGAAGAGAAAAGGGCCAACAAAGCAGGAAGACAGAGAGAAAGGGAGAAAGAGAGAAAGAGAGAGAGAGGCGGAGCAAGCAGGACAGAAATGAAAAGAGCAAGCAAGAGAAAAAGAAAGAAAGAAATCCTTTTCTGCATGCGATTCGATAGTCATGCTAAGGTCCCGACTAGGCCTGTCTATTCGTATTTAGTGAGGGCTTAGATCAGCGTAAAATTAGACTGGAGTATGTAAAAATGGCATCGACTTCCACTACCGCCAAGTGAAAGTTGTTGAGACAATTGAAACAGACAAATGCAAATGAGCTTTCAGGCAGACCCGAAAGAAGAACAAAGCATCTCTGAAATACACATATATTATATTCTGGCACTTTGTTGGCATTTGTTTAGGACCAGCAAATTGGCTATTTGTCTTGGTATCAACTTCTACGTTTCAAAAATCGGGCCATTTTGTGCCCATTTCTCTATTTGCGTTTATCAATTTCATGTAGGTGACAACTGTTGGCAGACAAAATGGCTGTGTCATGCCAGCTTTCAATTTGTGTGTCTCTGGCTTGGACCGAGGAGTCGTGCCAAGTAAATAATTTTTATTCGCTGCCAATTCAAAAGGGGTGAGGAATTCATTACAGACTATAAATAATGCACATTACTGATATATACTGTTTTAACTGCTTAAGAACAACAGCGAGAAAACAGCACACAATAAAGAGAGGGAGAGACGATGTGTGAACGAAAGAGTGAGGAGCCAGGTAAAAGAAAAAGAGTAAGAGAGATGGAGAGCAGGCGAGGGCGGAAGGGGACATCCGTGCCTGTTACCCTGCTGTCGGAGTTGGCTGAGTGTGGACGGAGTTTATGCCAGCAACTGTATGCCAGGCAGGACACACACACACACACACACACACACACACACACAAACACACACAACCCAACACACACAAGCAACACATTGGTGGAAGGTGATCCGTGCCCCCCTCTGCCATGGGTGCTGGGCTCCAGAGCAGTGCCCTCTCTGAGCTCCGGTAATGTCCTGTCAAAGAGATGCTGATCTGGGCTGGCAGCTCCCAGGTGCCCAGTGGACCATCTGCATTTCCACACCACCTTCTGGGCATTCAGAGGTAGGTAAGCACCGCTGACCCCTCAAACACACACACACCCACTCCCATCCAGCACACTCACACACACACACAAACACACACACATGCACACACACACACAGACTCGTTGCTCAGTGTGTAGTGAGCGAGCTCGGTGTGTGTGTGTGTGTGTGTGTTTGGGTGGGTAGGGGAGAGATAATCATAGAAAACCCGCTAGGCACCACAGACTCAACTCCAGCAGGAGCTCAGCCCAGACCGCAGCCAGATCAATAGTTCAATCAGGGAGTGTTTACGTGCTGTAAATGTGTGTGTGTGTGTGTGTGTGTGTGTGCGCTCGCGTGCGTGTGTGTGTGTGTGTGTGTGCATGGAGCTGCTCTAAGCAGGGAAATGGACAGCGATGAATCTAGTGCAGTTAGGAAAGGGACAGCCTTGTTGGCCACCCGTTGGTGTGCACTGCGTGACCCAGGGACCGAGGTAGACTGTGAACGCAAAGCAGAGAGAGAGGGGTGAGTCAGAGGGGGTACCTGCTGGCAAAGTGCTCGATCCTGCTGTGCGTGTCCGCATGCGGCAGCTTGGGAGAGGCGTTGGGCCTGAGTGGAGACACATAGAGCGGAGGTCACAGCAAGGCCTTTCCCATGGCAACCACATCTGTGGTTCTTAACCCCTGAACATCTCCAACCCACTCCTACGTTTAAGGACCTTAAGCTACAGGATAAACATTGCTCGTTGCATTATACAGTCAACACATACAAATGTTTTTTGCATGGACGACCTTAGGTCTGTTGTTATTATTATTAATAATGTATTATACGGTGCCAGTCAAAAGTTTGGACACACTCTCCCATTCACTTCAATGGGAAAGTGTGTCCAAACTTTTGACTGGTACTGTATAATCTTATATTATTCTATGAGTATTGTTTTTTTCCCCCTGTTCACCATCGTTCCTGATAGATGTGATGCCATGGCGGCGTGGCGGCAGTGTCTCAGGGGGACTCACGTCTCCGAGGTCTCGGCCTCCAGCACCGACTGCACGGGCAGGTAGCCTCGCTGCGGGTGCTTGCTGAAGTATTGCTTCGACCGGAACTTGTTCTTCAGCGTCTTGGCAAAGTCCCGCATCTTCTCACTCGAGGTGGTCTGAGAGCCAGGGGATTTAAGGAAGGGAGGAAAGGGGGGGCTTTTGTTAGAGCCAGAAACCAAGCACACCGCTTTCAGTCCCGTCGTTCCCGTTTCTGGGACCGCCCTTCATCCTGACGGCACGATGTAGAGCTCTCCATCTCAGCCCGAGGCCGGAGTCCATTTGTCTGGCTGCCCCTCCTCCTCCTCCTCCTCCTCCTCCTCCGATGTGGATCTGACCTCCCCGGGAAGGAGACTAGCTCGCTCAATCTCTCCACCCCCTGCAACCTCCTCTCTCCCTCTCCATTTTAATCACACCTTCCGCCTCTACCTTTTTTTTTTCTTCTCCATTTCCCAAAGCGTCTTTCTTAGCTTCTGTCCTTCTAACCCCCGCCATGCAGCTCCCTGCCTCTCTCCTTCCTCCCTCCCTACATCCACACTCGACCCCACCTCACTCCCTCAACCAGTTGAAAGCTGTGGGAGTTCAAGTGAATGGGAGCGGTGGGAAGAATCCACCAAGCCGCACTCAAACCCCAGCTCTGATGGACCGCCCAGAGAGGAAGAGAAAATCATTGTGCAGGTGGCCGGCTGCCATATCTCAAGGCTCTGCATTGATTGGGGCTGACAGCTAGCTTCCTGGTGCTCTCTCTCTCTCTTTTTCTTTTAGTCCATCGCTCTCTCGCTCTCTCTCTCTCTCTCTCTCTCTCTCTCTCTCTCTCACTCACTCTCTCTCTCTGTCTTTCTATCTGTCTCTCGCTCACTGTTTTTCTATTTGTGTCTATCGCTGTCTCTCTTAGGGCTGTGTATTAGCAATAATCTGGCGATACGATATGTATCACGATAAATGGGTTCTGATTTGATAGATCTCGATACTGTGCACAAGGCAATATATTGCGATTTTTTCTTTATCTAATCTTTGGAAAACTGTTATAGTATGTAGTAAAAAAAGGTTTACTTGCTTTACCAGCAAAACAGTGTATTTTGCGTTTATCAAAGTAACATCCAACATCATTGCACAGCTTTTTGTGCAATCTGAGCAAAGATATAACGTTTGCCTATATCATAAAAAAAACTATATTTTTCTCCCCCAAATTTTTTTCTGTGTTTTTCAGAATCTATCGCGATACTCAAGTGAATCGATATTTTCTTATACCCCCCCTCTCTCAGTCTCTGTTCCTCTCTCTCTCTCTCTCTCCCGCTCTCTCTCTCTCTCTCTCTCTCTGTCTCCTTCTCTCTACATATAAAAAGCTGCTGGGGTACTGCCTAGCAGAGTCCTACTCATACAAGATTAGAGGGGGGATTTGTTTCGTGCCTGCCTGTGTGTGTGTGTGTGTGTGTGTGTGTGTGTGCTGTGGACTGTGGCGCTCACCGTGTCTCTTAGATAGGACGGTATGCAGCGGCTCTGTGCGAGCCGAGCCGACACTTCCTGCCCGGGGCAATGTGTGCTGGAAGGCCTGGAAGCATTTAAATGGTGTGTGCAGGCAACAAGGGGGGGGGGGGTTATGGTTCTGACAAAGTCTCTTCAACTCAGCTCGCCTCCCTCTCCTAACAAACTTTTTTTACTTCCAATCGGTTTAAAATAAAAGCGGTATGGCTAAAAGGCACTGTCCGCTGACATAGACAGCAAATAAACACAGCGCCCACAATTAGTGGTAAAGTTGGAGGAAAACTCGGATCTGGTTTTGAAGCTTTGACACGAGAACAGCTGACGGCAGCGTCTTGAGGCTTTTAGCGTTTCAGCGTTCGGACAGTGGAGGGGGCTGGCGTTAAATATGCATGCGGTCGTGGAGCGTCTGTCTGGACGAGGGACAGAGAGGGGGGCTCACCGGGGTGTAGTACTCCATGATGGGGTAGTGCAGCTTCTTGCCCTTGGTGGTCCGGCCGGTGAGGAAACACGTCTGGCAGATGTCCACGTTGAACTGTTTCAGACTGCGATACCTGGGGGAGTTACAGCAGGGTTAGAACCCATGTCATAGCAGGTATGTGTTTGTGTCTTAGAGAGTGTGTGTGTGTGTGTGTGTGTTTGTGTGTTAGGTATGTGGCCGTTGGTTCTCTTAGTGCGGTTTGATTGACTTTGTGTGCATGGTCTCCAAATGGATGTATTGTATGTGTGTGTGTGTGTGTGTGTACGTGTGTGTGCGTGTGTGTGTAAAGCCAGGCCGGCAGGCCCCACCTGAAGCCCTTGATGGGACACTGTTTGCAGATGTAGCACTTGGCCTGGTGCTTGGCGGACTCGGCGGTGGCCACGCGGTGCAGGACGGGCAGCCACACCATGGACTGGGGCTCCAGACTGGTCCACTCCAGGAAGTGGGACACCTCGATGACAGGCTTCCCTGGGGCCTGGGGCAAAGGAAGGGGTGGGGTGGGGGGGGTAAACAACAAATAACGTGTGACCCCTTGGCTCCATGGGAAACAAACTGGAACGGAAAAGTGTGCTCTCTTCTCAGGGCGACCGCGTGTAATAAACCAATTTCTTGGAACGTTTCAGGGATGATTTGAAAACAAGCGGACATGGCAGCGAGGTTAGGGGAGCGAAAAGGGTAGATGCTACAAAATATGGGGTCAAACTCATTTGGAATATGGTTTACATATATTGCTTCGAGTTGGGGGGGAAACCTTTGAGATGTGAAATGCTAGCAGACGCCCATATAAACAGAGGCAGAGGCGTGTGTGTGTGTCCGTGACTCTGTTCGACTGCTGCGGAGTGTTCCAGAAGCAGGGATGAGGGAAAGTCAACCTAATAAAAGGGAGACTTTTCCAAGCTCAGAAAATCCGTGACGTGCTAAATTCTCATTAAGTGCACATCAGAGATGCATTAAAAGGTTGATTTCCCTGAGGCCTCCCCTGCTTAAGCAAAGGGGCATAATTAATATGTGTGCTGTAGGAGTGAGTGGGTGTGCGTGTGTGCGTGCGTGTGTTCCTTCCGTGGCCTGGGATATGCCCAAGCGTGTCGTCCCAGGGGAGACGGAAGCCGCTCTCTGTTCCGGCTGGGTAGCCTCTGTTAACGGTGTGGAAGGACAAACAAACAGCCCCCCCAAGCCGTTCACACACCTGAAACATCCACCCCCAGCCCCCGCCCCCCTTTGCTCCAGCGCCGACCACAAAAGGCTCGTTCCACACACCATCACGGCCACACGCGCCGAGCGGAGCCGGGTATCCTCATCGGAGCCCACTCACCGGAGATTCGCCGCGGCCCACACTGCGATTATTTCCCGCGACCAAAATAGTCTCCACTTCCTCTTTCAGGCTCGGGCCTCTCTCTCTCTCTATATGTCTCTGTGTGCTAATTCGTTCACGGAATACCCACTGCCTCCCAGAAAACTCTGCCGCTCTGCCCACACCGAACACAAACAAAGAACAACAGCCTCGTGATAAGCACCCAGCTCACAGCAGCTGCTGCACGCCAGCTTACGGGGAACCATCCAAACAGGGAGGGGGGGGGGGATCGTCGCACGTTCCAGAACGAAGCCGTGCCCTCAATCTCCGTCTCCTGCCATCTCTCCGCGCTCCCCGAGCCAGTGGCGTCGGCCATCAAAGCGGATGCCCGCGCGGCGCGCCAACACGTGCCACGCCAACTCCCTTTGACTCCATTTATCACCACCACGAGTAATGACATGGAAATCGGGTCGCCCCCTGATAGGCGCGACACCGATCTATCATTGGCTTTGACATGGAGCAAATGGGGAAGTGATTCGGTTTTAATCATCCGTGGATGATATGGCAATCGTGACCCAGCATACAGTGGGATTTAATTACGGGACTAGAAAAGGTTTGAAAAGGGCCGCAGTTCCAAAAACCTGAGGCCTGCCCACACTAAATATGTAAATCGACACGCTACAAAGCCATATTCAAACCAGCTGAACGTCCAAGAGGAACAAAAATTAAGATAAACATGCCACAATAACAGATTAGTACTGTGGACATTTCTTTTAAATTTCTTTCGAAAGTTTTGTTACCCATACGATCCTATCCTTCCGTCAAAATCTAAAATGTTGTGTAAAACATTGTACAGCGAGCCTATCCTGTAGTAGCATGGTGGGCTCTCTCCTACTTCTCCTTCCCCAGCTCTTCTAATGGGCTGCTGCTTTTAAACTGCTGCTGCCTGAGGGGCTGGATGAAGACACAAAGACCTTCACAGCCTCGCTCAAATCCGGAGTGGGCGTTCGCACATGCATACGCATGTATCAACGGTGTTCACTCACTGCGTGCGCGTTGAGCACACCCGTGGGTTTGAGTGTGCCCGCCAGAGCAAAGCGTGCTGTGTGTGTGTGCCTGTGCGTGTGTGTGCCTGTTTGTGTGTGTGTGTGTGTGTGTGCACGTGTGTGTGCCTGTGCATGTGTGTGTGCCTGTGTGTGTGTGTGTGTATGTGCGGGGGTGTGTGTGTGTGTGTGTGTGTGTGTGTGTGTGTGTGTGTGTGTGTGTGTGTGTGTGTGACTGTGCGTGTGTGTGTGACTGTGTGTGTGTGTGAG
>JAVQIZ010205616.1:0-22607 GCA_036023535.2 Galaxias brevipinnis
CCCCCCCCCCCCCCCCCCCCCCCCCCCCCCCCCCCCCCCCCCAGCAGATGACATTGCGAGCAAATATGTGTCCCCATTATCCTGACATGGAAGGGCCTCGCAGGGCTGACAATAGCAAAGGTGACAGAGGAGAGACGAGGGGGGAGGGACAAGGACGAGAGAGAGAGAGAGAGGGGGAGAGAAAAAGAGAGAGAATGGAGATGACAATGATGGGAAAGAAGGGAGAACAGAAGAGAAGAGAAGAGAAGAGAAGAGAAGAGGGGGGGTTAGCCTGTTGTCGAGGGGCGAAAAGGGTAACAAAAAGACAACTCATTATCTCCAAAACGCCAAACTCTCACACACACACACACACACACACGCACACACACACACACACACACACACACACACGCACATACACATTACACACATACAGACACATGCATATGAACACACTGAAGTAAGCACACAAACAACAACCGACTCAAAATACAGGAACATATGGAAAACTGACTGCTTCACGGGTCTTAAGGCAGGGGAAACAAACATCTGTTTTTAATATGAAGTAATAATTCTGTCATTAGGACCTAACGACTCAGGCCTGAAGGGAGACCCGTCTTAGGTGCTACTAATGTTCTCAGAGCATGCACGTGATGTGCTGAGCGTTCTTTAAAGGCACACTCAAGGATAGGACATTGCGACCAGATATCACAGCGACATTTGTCAAATATGTCGTTTGTTATGAGTGTGTTTTTCTTTTCTTTTCTTTTTTTCCTAAGTAAAACATGTTGTGTGTCTTCAGTTGTGATATTTGATCGGCAGGCAATTCCTACTTTTTGTACTGTGCGGGTGTGGTGTGCCACCTCCCTGGTTGTACCTTTAACTCCCCCCTGTCTCCCTCAGTCATCTAAAGGGCTACAGGCTGTCATGCCGTTTGTCTCTGGGGGAGCTGTGTTGGACAGTAGTTTCTACGAAGGTGTTGATTGAGTGGACAGTGCATGCATTTCCCTTCTTATAAATTACCTCTTTGTTACCTACCTGTGATCTGTTGTTTTAGTTTTTTTGTGGTTCAACAAATGTTCCAGAGCAAACCTTTCATTTATTTGTGTTTTTTTGTTGTTGATCATGGCAGGTACTAACCTATTTGTTGTTATTTATGCCTTAGGTCCGCTGCCGTAGTTAGATGTGACGCAGCACTGACACACTAACTTTCTAAGTGGCGTTAGATAACGTCTGGGATCCATAGGGTAAGGACCTTAACTCTCACTTCCCAGGAGTTGGGCATTTGGTTGCATAGGAATATTTTCACCCATAGCCAAAGAGGTGGAGCTATGCTATTGACATGCAGAAGGGGCCGCATTAGGTGCAGAAACCCGTCTCAATCACTGAGTAGCACGTGGAATGTCGAGCACATATGGTGCTATAATTAATATTCGCTCAGTTTGTGTGTATGTAAAAAAAACAAAAAAAAATCAAGCACTAATTTTGACTAATGACATATCTTAAGAACGCTTGTTTGAACTGCTGAGCTACTTATGGGATTATCTCTTCCTGGGTTTTGTTTGTGTGTCGTTGATCGATGTTGGTGTTCTAATCTCTTTCTGTGACGTGGGATAGACCTGTGACAGCTAGTCCATCCTCGCCTCGCTCTTTCAGCTGCTGTGCAGTTACTCTTATCTGATGGCTCATTCAAATACACACACACACACACACACACACACACACAAATGTAGTGACTGCGTTGAACATCTATTGTTCTACAGTGTACAGTTGGTTTTCTCTGGAGGCTGTGAAGTGTTTTGTATAATGACACAGAAATGCCTAATACTATCAGAAGTAATCTTTGTCTTCCTTAAATTCCTTCAAAGTGAACTGTGGACTCTATGCATCCAAAACAAAAAAAAATTCTCTATGTTTAATAACCCTAGTTATGATTGAGAATCAAAACAATGGGTGATGCAATTACTTTTGATAATCTTCCTTTTGGCTTGGTTTTATTGCAATTTTCCTGTTGTCAAAGTTGTTTTCATGCCTTTGAAACATGTACACTACTGTATGTATCTCTGATATCATTGTACAGCTATAATCTGTTTGGGGTAGTTGGCTTTTATAGGGAATAAAATCTCTTTGTGTACAACATGGCTATGATTTCTAACACGTTGTTAAATCATACTATCATAAGTCTAGACACCCTGTCAAAATAACCACTTTACCTGCTTTACAGTACACCACCATTATGTGTGGTCATAACCCCACTTTTCCAAGGGAAGAGTGTAAGTTTGACAGTGGGAGGGTGGGGCTGATATAGTAAGCACTGAGTTTTTAAAGGCACTCCAAAATTACCCAGGCTTTGTTAACAAAAAGCTTGTAAAGCTTCTATTTTCACATGGCCCTGAATTTCTCCTTGGCTCCTGTTGGCTGTGTTATGGCTTATGGGAACACTGTTGGCAGTCAAAACCTCTTTCCGAGCCATGCTCCCTGCAGAGCGGTACTGAATATTAATGCCTCCGTGGAGTGACTCTGGTGTGGAAAGCCCCGTTGTCACACACATATACTCTGCCAGCAGAACTGACGTGTAGGATATCTCTAGGTGAATCTTACAGTCCAAATGTGTTCCACTGCTATATTTATGACACCCAATGACGTAAATATGTGCATACACTCAAGCACACAGGCTTTTTATGGATTTATTCATGGCAAAAATGCAAAACATTAGTACAAACTTTTTATTTTTATTACAGCAAGCACAGGTACCAGGACATAATTCATTTCGATTTCTTATTGTGATTTCTGTATGCAGTCAATCATTTTTCAAAGGGAAAATAAAACGGATTGATTAAGTAATTCAACAACTCGGAACGAAGCAGTGTGCTTTTTTTATTCCATCTTATTTAACTAACAAAATATCCTATAAAATGCGGTACTCACATTTTATATTTGGCTCATACATATTTGAAGGATTGGAGACAGGCACCTTGTGTGCGTCTTATTTCATGCGCTGCTGAGAAGCAGCTTTATTTCTGTTACCTGTCTCTCTAAATCCAGCAGGACCAAATCCTAAGGCATAATACTCGTCTTACTAGCCTGTGAGCTGAGAATACGATTATCAGTCATTCTCTTCATGTAAACCAGGGCAGTGGCGGCTTGCGTTTTCTGAACACGATAGCTCCTTTTTGCCACTCTCTTGGACAGATGCAAATCTGTCAAAGTAAGATAAATTCTTTACAGAAGGACATGTTAAGCCATCAAAGGGTGTGACAAATGAAGTGTCCGATCTCGGCACGTCCCTTCATTTGTTGATAACAGTCAAGCTTGATTTGACACAACTGCCAGTCAAAAGTTCGAAAGAAATCCCTGACTTAAAACACATCAATCATCAAGTAAGGCCAACAACTCAAAGTAGGTCAACATAATATATTAAATCTCATATAAATAGAATAGACAAACACAATAGTACAGTGAATAAATAGTACGAGTGCTCTATATAGTTTTGAATATAATTATTGAAAATGTAGATTTCATTTCACAACAATGCTTTTGGTTCATTTTTGAAAGGTTGCAGGCACTTGGAGTGAGTAAATAAGGTATAAGCACTATTTGGTTTTGGTCTATGCTTGTTTTACCTGAAAAATACTAAATCTCTGACCACTAGTGCTGTGTATAAACAGTGAAGTACAATGTAGTATTTGGGAGTCTAACCAATAACCTGAATAAACCTACTTAAGCTTTTTTTTTTCTTTTAAAACTGTCAACTATTACATTTGGGCACCGAGCTAAGTGGCATAGCAAAAAAAGCAAACAACAATAAATGAACGCTGGGAAGGGCCATAAAAGTGGGAAGGGAGTCGGTACAAAACTCGTTTTCAAGTATTTCTCTTTGTTAGAGTTAGAGAATCCATGGCGATGCCCCTGACGACACCACCTCCATGGCCCGCGGCGGTCAGTACTACCTGCAGACCGGGCTGCCCTCAGACAGGTAGGCGCTGTGGTGAAGGCTGGTCTTCACCCTCTTCTCCCGCTGCCGCCGGTTACAGAACCACACCCGCACCACCTCCTTCTCCAGGTGCAGCCCCTCGGCCATGCGCAGGATCTCCTGGGAGGACGGCTTGCTCTTCTCCATGAAGCTGCGCTCCAGCGCCTCCTTGGCTCCCAGACTAGAGGAGCGGAAAGGAGGTTTGGGGGCTTTTTCAAAGGTATGTGGCGGTGAAGTGACAAACTTACTTTTGAGGAAATAGAATATCTACATGTGCAGAGAGAGACTAAAGCATGGAAGACCTGTGTTTGAGTTCACCCTATAGGCAAAAATATGCAATCCTAACACACGCTCTAACTGAATGTACTATAATGTCCAGTACGTATAATAACATTAGTCAGGTTCCAGTTACTATCTTCGCTTTAACAATTGCAGACTCGACTGAGTACAGGTCAGTAAACCACAGTCTAATTTCACCAAAAGTGGACCTTTCCCTTAAAAAGGAGACTGGACACATATGGGCCATTTTGTGTGTATAAACACACAATTTTTACACGACTGGAAAAGAGTAACGTGGACGATATGGAGTGATTCCTAAACCAGCCGGGGGACCTTCATGGACTGTTGTTACCTGATGGTGGTTCTCCTCTTCCGTTTGCGTTCATTCATGCCCATCTTCTCATTGAACAGGACTGTGGGACACATTCAAAACAGTAAAATATTCCTCAAAATAAAGGCAGAAAACATCAAATCCAGCAATAATCCTTTAATCTCCGCCGTGCTTAGTCTCTATTTCACGGTGTGGTTGGCTGCACGTGTCGCCTGGCGTGGTGGTGGTGCTCGGAGGACCCGAGGGCTGCTGACTCACCGCCGGCCTGCTCGGCCTCGTCCAGCCACTTGGAGAGGATGGCCTTCAGCTTGCAGGCGTTCTTGAAGCTGAGCTGCAGGTTCTCAAAGCGGCAGATGGTGGTCTGGCTGAACTCTGACCCGTGCACCGCCGCCAGCGCCTCGCCCACGTTCGTCTGAGTGTACCCTGGTGGTCATTTATCACACACGCGGCAATACAGTAAGGCTGAGTCATGTTCACACACACACACACTCACACACCGCCACGAGTAGCTTACATAAACACAGTAGGAGAGTGAGTTGAAAGGATAATTATGCCTGTGTGAATTTGTACTCATATAATATGCATCGTTATTGATCTACCTCTCGTCCAGCCTCCCCTCACACAAAAGCTCACCGAGTTTGATCCGCCGCAGTTTGAAGTCGTTGGCAAACTTCTCCAGCTCCCGTATCTGTGGCGAGTCCATGTCGGGGAGGTCGTCCAGGGGCTTGCTCCTCCTCCGGGGGTCCGAGCGCAGGTCCGACCTCAGCTCCCCCAGGACCTGCTCCTCGGAGAGCAGGGAGGAGGGCAACGAGGAGAAGCTGTGGCTGAGCGCGCAGGAGCCCCCACCCAAGCCGTGGTCGGGGAACTTATACAGACAGGGGGTGAGGGAGCCTGCACACCGACATACACACACACACACACACACACACACACACACACACACACACAGCGAGAGAGGGAGACACGGTGTTTTGGTCAACCACTTTCTGAGTTAATGACCCGCTGCATGACAAGAAAGAGAAAAAGAGAGAAGAAGCAGCTGGACCGTAGTAAAAGAACAAAGTAAGAGCGACAAACAGGGAGCATTAGACAGTAGGTAGGGCACACAGAGGACAGATAGTGTGGGCTCCGGGCGTCAGTCGTTACAGACAAAACACAAGGCCACTCATCTAATTGAAAAAAGGAAATCTCATTTGGGAGTAGATATCTGGTTAAAAAAAGACACAGTTTTGGTGAATACCTCAGGCACTTTAACGTGTTGTATAAAGATGTAAGCTCAATAAGAAAGTAATGAAGTGGTCTATTTTCTGCTGAGGTTTTTAAAACAACAGTGCCATCTAGGGGTTACTTGCCTGGTTGCATTATAACAGCAGATGGCAGATGTGCACAATATGTGTGAGTGAGACTCAGAAAAACCTTGGCCATAATGTCAAACCTTCTGTTCATTTGGGTGCCAGCGCGCAAACGTTCAAGGGAATCTTTGGTAACCTGTGAGTTTGTGTGAATGTTTCTTTGAGCGTGCGTGTGTGTGTGTCTGTGTGTGAGAGTGTGTGTGTGTACCTTGCAGTGTGTTGGCTCCGTTAACCATGTTGGGATGAGGGACGCTGCAGGTCTGAAGGATACGGGTTTGAGAGATGCTGGCAGACAGCATCTCCTGAGCTGGAGAGAGACACAACCCCCACATCATCAGTATAAATAACCTTCATTGTCATCGCCACCACCACCACCACACCCACCATCAATATCACCATCCAAAATATTGTTACTGCCGTCCTCGTTAGTCACCATTTATTGGTATTAGAAACCACGGAAGGCTCACCCCTCCTCCTCCTCATCATCGTCATCGTCAAACAGCCCCCCTCCTAACTTCTCAAATTATTATCATCATCTTCTCTTTTATCTGACTATGCTACTTCATCATCATCTTCAATCGTCGTCATCATCGTCGTCGTCATCATTATAACCACCACCACTCACCTGTCATCATGCCATAGGCAGTCTGCTGGTTACTATAGTGACATGGGGTGACTGGGTAATGCAATCCTGGGGGTCCGTTGCTGAGGGCATTGCCGAGGGCGGAAGTTGAAAGGTGCATGTGGGAGCGCTTAGAAGACTGGACCAGAGACAGACCGGAGGGCACTGGTAGAAACAAAAGAAGGGAAGGAAATAATATGCCCTGCTAATAAATGTACCTAGTTGATAGAAACGGCCAATTATGTCTTTGAAAGTGGAACACAAATTTAACCGATGGCAGCCGTTGGGATGCTTGCATGACCATTTCGTTTCAGTAGGCTATTAGTAGGCCAGTATTTGAATGTTTTGAAAAGAAACTGATTTCAAGTTTAAACTCAGCCGTCAGAATCCCAGCTGTGCATTGCATTTGTTCTACAGAACCGTTGTTCCTAAAGCTTGGAGTCTTAGCCGCCAATGTACATTTCTCAGTTATGAACAAAACCAAGAGCCTCGTGGAGCATCAGAAATCGTTAGAAAAGATCCGTAAATAAATACTATGTATTGATATTTATCTGCTTCCCTGCTTCTTCTTTATTTCCAATATAGGTCTTAAAATCGCAAAATCTAATCGTGATTGTACGTTGTACACTTGATTATTGACAGAAGAGGAATCAATAGGTTCTAATTAAGTTCAAACTACCAGTTTGACGTTTATTGACGGTCGGTGCTATAGGAAATTCAAACCCTGAGAAGATGAGGTTCAGCTGCAGGCACATGAGAAAGGTATGTCATATGACTGATTCCTTGCCTGATGGGAAATGGGGAGAACGTGCGAATGGAATAATGTATCATACACATACCACACATCTTATTTAATCTATTGGAATATTTTTAATAATTTTATATTTATAGCACATAATTAGGAACCGCACACTTTTTTTTCCGTGAGTGGGTACAGCTGCGTCTATTGCTATTTACTCTAATTCTTTGAGCACATGTGCTAGTGAATAAAGATGACCTTTCGGGTCTCCCTAGTTGATCAAAAGAGTTAATAGCCACATATCCTTACTGAGTATTATGTTAAGTGACAATAGGGGTATTTACTGAAGCACCCCAATTGGCAGTTGTAAGTTCTCCGCTGAAGCAGTTCCACGCGCCCTGCTCCATTTAGACGCACAGAGTTGGCTAATTCCGCGTCGTCCTAATAACATCACCCACTCCAGCAATTATCCTCGGGAGATGAGGCAGCTGGGCTGAACTTGTTGATTACAAGCATTTACATAATTATGATTTACTTTGAATAAGTGACTGTTTGTCATTTCCAATTCGTCCGTCACTGCCTCAGGCATCCGTTTAAGATAAAACACCACAGTGATATAATTTGAAAGAATGCTCTCTGTGGGAGTAAATTATTTGTGGATGGGCCAATTATGTACATGCAGAGTGTCTTTACATTGGTTTAAATAGGACTGAGTGAATGATTGGCTCTCTCATCATTATTGGACCTATGCCTGTTTAATGGTTCTAGATGGAGGATGCTTAATGCAGATCAGCGTTACATGACGGGGAGCGTGAATCTCTATTATTTTCCAAATTAAAGATTTAGACAAGGTTTTGTACACACGTTGGGCTTTTGCAAGTTTTAGTCATCGGTAGTCATACTAATTTACATTGTGTGTGCATTGCTTGCGTAAACCCTGCCATGTTTTGCAATATAGTGTGTTACAGATTTTTAGGGATCTAACACTAAACGGAAACTTAAGAACAATCTTGCAGAATATGGATGTACATTATCATTCTTCCCCAAAATATTATTTTTACCTCTTTGTTCTTCAGAAGGCCTGTAAACATCTTAAATCATGAATGGCATTAGCTTAAAACACACGTAGTTAAACTGATACACACGCCAAATATGAACAAAGAGCATTAGAACACGTTGCGGCGCTATTCCAAAGGTAGGATGAAAAACTGAGGGCTGGCCAACATCAAACATGAACTGAGCTCAACCTTCACATTTAAGGGAACTGTTTGAAAACAAGAGGTTAGTGGTGGAGGCCTAGGGTCAAACGTTACCTGCGGACACCATGTTGTGAGCGTGGGAGGAAGCGGGGAGGCAGTCGGCCACCGAGGCGTGGTGCATCAGCAGAGGCAGCGCCGCCGAGTCGCCCGCCAGCGTGGAGAAGGAGTCGGCGCTGAACGCCTGGCACGTCATGCTGCTACCCACCCGTACAGGTACCTCCTCTCCTCTCCTCTCCTCTCCTCTCCTCACCTCTTCCCCCAGGTGTGGAGGCCTTTCACTCAGACCAGTCAGTTTCTCCTCGTAGGCGTCCACTGGAAGCACCTAGCCTCCCTGTCTCTCCTCCGGCCCCAGTCGGTAGCCACGCTGCAGGTATGGCACACTGCACCAGGTCCACCCTCTCTGTCTCTGGGCTGTCTGAGGATGGAGCGGGAACACCCTGGTTCCTCCCCGGCCTCCCAAACAGAGCACCTACGCGAAGCCCCTCCTGTCTACCGCAGGTATTTATTTACACCCCGCCCACACCCCCTACTGAGCACCCCCCCTCTCTCTCTTTCCACCTTCCTTTCCTCTTTAACGCGACCCCCCCACCCCCAGCTCGTCCACATTAATGAATCCCTCCATCCCATTTCATACCATCCCCCTCCCCCAATCACGTCCTGGACCTCACCCCCTCCCCCTGCCCAGCTTTCACCTTAAGCCCGGGATTAAAGTCAGAGAGACCTCAAATCTTTATACCGCGGATCTCCAAAGCGGTCGCTCTCTCCGACCACCTTCGTTGCTGTTGCAACATATTGAAAGCTAATCTGTGCGATTAGACAAAAGCCCCCGTTTTCCAAAGGATCGGCGCTCACGTTTGGCGAGGATAAAAGTAGCCCAGCGACCCTTACCTGAGGCCAAACTGTGCCAGGACATCAGTCGCAAAGGGTCGAAAAACATAACTTTTTTCGTATACGTTATAATTGAACATGAACTAAAATGAAGTGAACACAAACACCAGACTCCTGTCTGATTTGCACATTTCAATCAGGCGGCGGAACACACTGTCCGACGCGAGGCTACAAACTCATTCTCCCACTCGACAGGCAGTAAATTGCTTTCCCAGGCGTTGCCTCACCTCGCCGTCTTTGAGGTGTAAATGTGTTTCTCTGCCATGGCTTCCCTTTAGAGCCCAGCTGGCCTTAAGTCCAAACTTTATAATACCAATACCCAGCTCATTTCCTGTCCAATTCATACAGTTTAGCGTGGGAACCCTCCAGAACTCAATTTCAATATAACAAAACAACCCCCTAAAATAATATCTCCCGCTGAATATGCTGCATTGAGGCATGATATAATACACACATTCCTGTAAGATGTTTTAGTCTCCGTGTGTAGCGACAATTGAATCTTACAATGTATAGTGTTTGAAACTAGAAACAATATTATTTCTACATCGATGCTTTGTCTGTCTGATTGGACCCCTCTTAACCATGTCCCCTACCAACCACCTGTGGAAAGCTGCATTTACTGCAAAGGTGGGAGAACAAGGAGGTAGGGTCATTGTCTTCCTACTGAGACAAGTCTTGTGTCAGGAGTGTGTCGGCCTCTTGGCCACTTGTTGACCAGACAAGCGGTCGAATGGGGGAAGATTAAGGCCCATCACAGCGCCGGGTCAGGCCAGCTGCCACGGCACTCAGCTTCTTTTGTGTGTGCTTCCACCGGTGGTCTGTCCCTGGCCCTATGGCGACAGCCGCTTAATAAGGCTCTCTGAACCTTCCAGCACAGCACCACCTCTGAGGTGAAGCTTTCATTCTTGAACATTAAAAGAAAGTCGAATCGATCATCAATTGACAAGGCCTCTCAATGGCCTTTGAGCTTAGAAAAGGGGTATTTATGCTATCATTACTGCAACGTCGCAAAATAACCGACAATATTAGCCTGCATTGATGTACATTCATTCTGAGGAAAAAATAAAAACGTCTTTGCGAGGCTTAAAACCAAAACCGACTCAAAACCAACTGCCCTCTCGGCCCTGTTCCTCACTGCCATCTGTCAATCTAAACAACAAGAGGGGGCCTGAAGCGTGCGGCGCGGTCGCCTCTCTGAGCCAGAGGCGTGTTGGCCTAGTATCAGCTTTGAGCAGGCCACTGCTCTTCTCAACAACAACAAAGGTCCAGTGGACGGAGATTAAGAGCAGCCAGAGGGGCGCGTGGCAGGGGATTGGAGTCCCTTGGAATCTGCTTTCTGTGTGCGTCTCTGTCGTCAATTATTGGCTCTCGTTCGGATATGATGGAGGAGCGCGGGCTTAGCCAAACCAAGGTGGGCTTGCAGGTGGGCTGCAGGTGAGGGGAGTGTGTGTGTGGGCAGCGACCCGACGCGACTCAACTCGCCGCGGCCTTTCGGAAGTGCTGCCTGTAAACACAGGCACACACACACACACACACACACACACACACACAGTGAGTTTGGCCGGGGGCCGGTGATTCATTGAGCCTCTCAGGAGCAGAGCCGGTGGAGAGCGGCGAGGAGGCTAAGTGACTGGCTCAGGGGCACTCCTATTCTGTTCCTCTTGTCCCAGGCGCACCCCGGACCATCAGTTCACTGTGTTTCACTTTTAACTTTCAACCAAGGGGGTGGGGTGCCTGTCCTCCTCCACGGCGACAGCCTACTTAAAGGGCTGAATGCCGTCGCAGGCACACTGCCAGATGCATGCTGGATGGAGTGCTGTGGAGACACGTTGTTGAATTGTCGACTACAAGCCCCGTCGACCATGAAACAGACTTTTTAACCGGCTGACTGCTTCTGTATGGCGTGTTGTACGAGTCGCCATGAATAGTAATGGTGCGGTGAACGACCCCAGCAAGCGGTGGGCCTCCAGAGTAAATACCAGCTGTCTCTGATGGAAGATGCAGCGAGCGCTTCTGCCCTGCACTCGCCGAGGAGGGAGGGGGCGTGCAGATAATCTCTTGTTTTTTGGGGTTGTTTGTGTGTCGTTGTGTCTTTACGTGCGTGCTTTTGTGTTCTTATTTTGAGTGAGATTTTGTGTGTGTGTGTGTGTGTGTGTGTGTGTGTGTGTTCATTATTACTAAGCCCTGTCTGATGGGATAGCACATCGTAGGCTCCTCAGTGACAGCCATTTCAATCTGTGTTTCTGCATGAGGGTTTCAATTGGTTTGACTTTGTGTCTGTCTCTGTGTGTGAGTGTGTGTGTGTGTGTGTGTGTGTGTGTTAGAGTGTGTGTACGTGTGTAGGTGTGTGTGTACAGTGAAATAGGGCCAGCAACCTCGGGTTATAGGGAGCTGTGAAGGCAAGCTTTTCCCATGGCAAAGGGACAAAGGCAGGCTGATCCAGCCAGCAGAGGTGGTGTGTTGGTAAAGCCATGTCAAAGGAGCCCTCACACACACACACACACACACACACACAGCGACACACACACACACACACACACAGCGACACACACACACAACACACACAACCCCCACATGGAGACTCTCACAAAGACCCTCAACTTAATTAGTGCAGGTACCATGAGCTGACAGGGTCCTTGCCTGAGCACCTGCCAGAGACCTGGACCTTTGCTGTACAAACCGACACTTACCACACACACACACACACACACACACACACACACACACACACACACACACACGTATAGTGGCTTTGATTCACCAAAGCAGTGGGAACGGTGTACACCGACAGCTTCTCACAGGTATCACATCCTTATTGCACAAGAAAACATACAGTACACAGACACCAGGTGAGCCTTGCGTATTTATGTGTGTGTTTGTGTGTGTGTGTGTGATGGGGGTCGGGGTATATGAGATTGAGTGTGTAGAGTAATAGTGTCAAAATCAACGGGCAATGCTGCGATGCATGCGAATAATTTTACATCAACTTACAATGATGATCTTTGTATTGTTTTGTAAAAAAAGCCGCACCATGCTTTAAGGCCATTGTATAGAGTGGCAACCACCTGCATCAAGTGCTCGGCTCAGCAGTCATACACAAGACACCAGAGAAGAAGAGCTTTTGTCATGAGCTGACAAAGATCTTCCACAAAGCACCTCTAGAGATTCCCTCTGCGTTGGGCTTGAGATGTACTGCCAGTGAAGTGTGTTCCTGTTGTGTGTAATGAACACCAACTCAATGTTTATGTTATGGAAAATACCTACAATATTCTATTCTATTCTGTTCGGTTCGGTTCTATTCTATATGTTATGTAAACAGTGGGAGTTGATGTATCCTCAGGTCTGTTGCACACAAGATGATAAGGGGGGCCTCGGGAAGACATTGAAAAATTAAGGAGGGGTGACGCCAGTACACATCTCTGACTTTTGACATCCAATTGTCAACATGCTGTTCCTTTTGTTCTACGAACCAGTTAGAGTATTAAAAAAAACAGGCCGGAAACACCAGCTGAAACCAGAGGGAGAGCGAGAGGCACGTTGGATGTAACTAAGATTCCTACCCTCATCCATTATGCAGACTTGAACTTAGCCCACGCCGGTGAACATATGAATATGCCGCGACAGCGTTTGCGGGACCGATGAATATCAAACGCACCTCGCGCCGCCACCCTCGACCATCTGCCCGCGGGGTCCGTTCGGACGCTCAGAGCCCCGCTGTATAATCACGCTGCCGCACGGCCCGGCAAAGGTAATTGCATCAGCATATGCAATGACCCGGGCCCAGGAGGGAAAAGGTTAGGCTGGGAACGGCTCTGCAGAGAAAGGGCACCCAGCTCCACCGCGGCTTAACGCTGTCCGTCCTGCCGCCCCCCCCCCCCCCGCTCGTTCACCCTCTCCATCCTGCTCTATCTGTCTGCTTATCTGTCGGTCCCTCTCTCGCGCTCAGATTGTTTCTCCTCCTTTCATTAAGTAAATGTCAGAGCCAAATGTTTGCCAATCAAAAGGGATGGCGGTTCGTCTGTTATTGTTGTTTTAGTGAGGGTGATCGTCTGGCCTGCCGTGCAGCATTACGGGAGCTGTTCAATACCTTCATTACTTTCCAGTCTTCTTGTTGGTCTGTCATGATGCGCTCTGTTGATCGATACACATTTAAAAACATGTCCTCTGAATTAAGTTAAATTGTCAACTTTCTAGAATATCTAGCCAAGTCATTTCTCACACTGGGAGAGGACTAGTAAAGAGACTGCCTCCGTGCAGAGCTACACTCAGCTAAACAATCAAATGCTTTCAGCTTAAGGCAAAATGTAGTGGGTGGCTTCACATACAGAATGGCATCTTTCAGTGACTCAGCACAGCCTCTAACAACCTGGTTCCCAGCGAAATTGCCTCAAACTACCGAATCCAAGGCTGTGCTGTCAATCCAACGGAAACACACAGCATTAAAACGCCACCACCGAAACAGGACATTGTGGGTGGTTCGATACAGACAGGAAACAATCTTATTTCCCCAAAGTGACTGCTGCACCATGGTAAAAACCACAAAACAAGCATAAATGTCTCCTTGACAAACTTCCTTTTGAATTCAATCCATTTTCATCACACCGTGGTTATGTTGCTTCTATTTTGTCAATTCACTCTTTCCTCTATTAGTAGTTTCCACAAACACAAGAGATCCATGTCCAGTTGAAATATGAAAATTGAGTAATCAAAGGGTTGGAGAATGTTTTAGCTAGCGAGACGTATTTAAACATCCTCAGTAGAACCTACTGTGCAGGTCCCAGCAGGCTTCATTTAGTCAGGCTTTTCTTCCATGGACTCGACAAAAGGAACAACCGACACAGTGAACTGCACTTTACTGTACTCGGAGGCGCATTGCTCTCCCACTGTATGCCTTTCTCCCCAAGGGAATCACACATACATCATTTCACTTGCTAAATATATTTATTTCACCGCGTGCTGAATGTTTAAAGAGACTTTTATTTAACGTTCAATATACAGCTGTCGCGGAATGGGAGTTTTCGGTCGTGTCCTACATAGTCATCATGGCCGCCTGATTCTCCCCGCTCTCCACCAGGTTTCAACCAAGGCAAGTTCCTTACGTGTTCATGTACACAACATACATTGCAACTGTTGAATTGTTGTTATGATTGACACAGAACATTTAGTTCAAACAAAACAATGTTACTTTTCAACATAAATTGCAGATGAATATATTGTTTCGCTTTCAGCAATCACCCAGGAAATGTTCCTTTTCCATTTGTCGACGTCAGCAGGGAGAGCACTTTGTTCAACCGGGCAGGGAGGCAAACTCCATGCTGTCAAACCAGGAGGATCAAAGAGCCCACTGAACACTGCCCACCTAAAAAACATTCAGCAAATTATAGCATCTTATTTCAAGCTGCTGTGTAAAGTGATATTTCCCAGGATTCTGTAATACAGATGACTTTTTTTTATAAGGGCAAGAAAAAACAATTGCTGTGGGGAAATGGTGAGTTTAATGCCATGTGCGTTTATCAAACATCCCCTTTTCTTCACATGTTTGAGCTGATCTCCAAAATGTAATATTTTCAAAACAGAATTCCTACTGTCTTTTTTGTGCTAATATTACACGGGAAGACGTTACTTTCATTAATGTTGCTGCTAACTGCAAGGCGCAAGCAAATACGTAATTTGGTGAGGATAATGTATTCAATTGAAAAGCCATTTGATTTGAATCTGTAGGTAAGACATCAACTTAGAGGTCTCTCATGGCAACCAATGTGAACGAGGGGAAATATGAAGAGTGAGGAAAGGCATTAGAGGAAGGGCAAATAAAATAAAACAGTATTTGGGAAAGGAAGAGAAATAAAGAAGGCACACTTTGTATGTACGCATTTAACTCCCGCTAACTACAGTCTCTCCTTCTACTCCAAGCCGTCTGTATCTAGGCAACAGGCAGTGTAGGGAAAGGATCGTGTCCACTGTGTGTACAGTCTTTCTGAGGTCTATTCCATGTGGCTGTGGACAATGAAGAGGAACTATGTCTTTAAAGAAATCTAATGTAAGTGTTGTGCTGTATGACATAAAACAGTGAAACATTTAAAGTGTACAACGATCTAAAATCCTGTGCAATAGGTTTTTATAGTGTGGACCTGAACAACCAAACCTGATTTTCACAAAACGATGTCCTCATTTCTGACAAATGAACTGAAGGAGCACATAATACTAAATATTAATGCTTTTCATCTACCAACTGGAAAGTAAACAGTAAGTTTATATAAAAAAGGCTGAGCAAATTATTTATGCAACATTAATATATTTCTAAAAAGGCTTCACTGATGCTTGGCAAGCAAGTAAATATTAGCAAACCATCTTTTTGTGTTCAGTAAAAAAAAATTGCATGCAGTTTGAGAGCCAAGCCTGATAGATTTCCTATCGCAACATTTCCTTTTAAATACTGTACTAACATTGGTAGTATCTTACCCGTTCCACAAGTCGTGCAATGCCCTACCTGTCCACCAGGTGGCCTCCTAGCAGCCTTAGTGGGAGGAGTGCCTACTGCCCATTGGGTGTGCTGGGTGTGCAAGGGTCCCTCTGGAGGATACAGGAAAGATGGATGGTTGACATGCACCAGAAAAGTGCTCTGTTGAATGTGTTTTCTTTCATGAGAGGCCTGGGAATGGACACCCATTACCCCTCTCTCGTTCTCTCTCTCCCTCTCCATCACTTCATCTATTTATCTCCCTCTGTTCCACTCTTTATCACTCTTTCTCCCTCTTTTCTCGGCAACAATTTTTTTTTGTTGATTAGTTTGAGATGAAACAGCACCCTTGACGAAAGAGCAGACCAACGAATTGTAGACAGGTACACGAGCGCTGAGAGGCAGAAAAATGAAGACGTATAGACCAGAGCCAGGCTCATTCACAGAAACCCTCCTGGTGGCCCGACATGTAGCGAAAACCCCCTTCAGTTTAAAGACATTTGGCATAAACACTGAATACTGGATCGATGCGTCAAGTTCATCCATTTTGAGAAGGACTTCACACAAAAGGGAAAGAGAGATATGTCTGTGGGACGTAGAACACGGTGTGTGGCAGACGGTGACGCCGGCAGGTCAAAGGTCAGGGGTAGAGATAGGAGAGAGAAGGAGGTGAGAAAAGAAAAGAGGGAGACGGAGGGGGACAGTCCTCCCGCGGAGGGTGTCGGGCGGGCGAGGCGAGGCGGGAGAACGGAGAGAGGTCGGCTGACGCAGTTCGCTTCCCCCGGGGTTCTCTGACGCGCCGCCCGACAGGAACACATCCGTCAGCGCCGGATGACAAATGCCGCACTGGCTGCACCCTCTGCCGTTTCATTGGTGGTCTCTGGTGACACGTGGGGGTCGCTTGGTTGGGGACGTGGGAGGGGTGGGGCGATCAATAGGCCTGGGAAGGGCAGCCATCTCAGGGGAGAGGCATGGCACCACGATTACGCCTCACAATGGGAACTGATATGATATTGCAATTGAGTATTGTAACAAAACATCGTATTATTCTAAATTCCACATGATATGTTAGTGCCCCTTATCACTTGGTGACTCAGCCTGGTGCTAAATGCAGAGAGTACCTTGCTCTACAGGGCTGTAATGCTGCGTTTTATGGAAAATCAATCGATGCAGCATCGGGATACATTGGATTCTTGTTACGCACTCACACAAACAATTTTTGTTCTATCAGATATGGACGGTGTGACGTTTTAAAGTGAGGTAAAGAAAGAAAGAAAGACAGACAGAAAGAATGATACAAAGAAAGAAAGATAGGAAGAAACAAACAAACAAACAAACAAACAAAAAGTAAATACCAAGGGAAGCGTCATGGGTCTCGTGTGTCTACCCCTCCCTATCCCACGCTCCAATCATCTCTCCAGTCGTCCCTCTTTCTGATCCCCCGTCCTTCTTCCCCTGTATCGGCTCCCACCCTTCACTGTAGAGGCCCTTGTCAATGGAGAGACTCTCCACTAACGGTGAGGACTTGGTGGACCTTGACGGCATCCTGCCGCCTATCGGACCACCTAACACAGCGGTGGGGGAGAAACACACGTCACATCACCCACACATGCGTACGTTGTTTTCCTGTCGCGGTAGTCCAAGCGCCGTGTTGGGAGTGCACCACGTCGCCAGTGAATGAGTAAGGGCCGATTCCCTGGCGTGGCCCCCTGTGTACGTCGCCATAGCGTCGTGTGGACGCGCGGCCATTAACCGGCCATTATCCCCTCCACCTGCCCTGTCTCTGTCAAGGCCGGGAATCTTGTCCTGGTGACTGTGTGTGTGTGTTGTGTTGCTCTAATGAGGTGACCTAGCTCACTTCCTCCTGCTTTCTCCTCAGAACCTCCTCCGCCTCCTTCGGGCAATTAGCCAATAGCGGAGAGGCATTAGGCAGGTTGAGGACATCCCTCTGCTGCCCTTGTCGAAAAAAAAAGTGTCATGATTGTTTACACTAAGACGAACGGTAAGTGGACGGGCAATCTCAACCTCGTTCTCTCTCACACAAACACTATGTACTTCAAACTTAAACTACGAACTTCATTCTCCCACGTTTTTAGGTACGAAAGGGCAGGGTGCTCTGAACACACACACACATTTTCTGTTTGCCAGCCAATGCATACAGAGAAAGTTGATAACTAATTATAATACTTTCAGGAATCATAATGCTATGATCTCAGCAGGGGTGGAACTGCTTGCTGTGGGGTGTTGGATTTGCAGTTGAGAGACAGAGAGAGAGAATTTGAATTATTTAAAAGCCCCAAAAATTATCTAACTTTAGGAGAAAAAAACATGATGGAATTAAATAGCATGCATGTATTTGCATATCACACATATAAGAACCTGCAAACACAGACAGATTAGTCCCTGGAATACACAAACACATACATATTACTCCCTGCAATACACAAACACACAGCACACTCATCCTTCTGTTCTTCAAATATTGTTCTGTTACGTACATGATACTTGTAATGTGTGTCGAGCCATCGGACTCACCCCTATTCTTCAATTGTGACGAGGGGATATAAGCAGCTTCTCACCTCTCAATTATTTCCCTGACATTGACTTTGGTACTTATGTAAGTCGTTGAGTTGTCAGTACTTCACGAGAATAGGCCTTTATTCTCAAGGTCAAGGCTACTTGATGAAGAAGGGTGCGAGTGTTGGTTCCGGCGTAACATAAGGCTTCCCGCATCTATGAATGTGTTCATTCATATTTAGCTTAAGACAAGCTTAAGACCTATTGTCTAGGTGCAAGTGATACAGCATAGAGAAGGTACATGTGGTAATGTGTGTGTAAAAAAAGAGGTGATAGGAGTCGGCTGATATCAGTGAACTTCCATTGGTAGTAAGCAGTAAGTACATTTTATTTATAAAGCGCCTTTCAAAACCAGAGATACAAGGTGCTGTAACAACAATATAAAAACATAAAAGTAAAAACAAAAACATAAAATAACAAAAAAAGAACATTTAAAGCTGCACAGAAAATAAAAGGCTAAACCCCACATTACAAAACAAAGTGTTTATAAAACAAGTGAGTTTCCTAAGCTTCCTAACAGCTTCCTAAAGATATCCACGGAATCTGCGTTTTTTATTACTGTCAGAGGACTGTTGCAGAGAGCTGAATCTCAGACTGCAAAAGCCCTGTCACCCTTAGTTTTGGCCTAGATTTGGAGGCCAGGGGACACAATAATTTGGCGATATAGAGTAGGGCCAGGCTAGGGCTTTATATGTGATTAGGAGAATTTTAAAAGCAATCCTGCGTTCAATGGGTAACCAGTGAAGAAAGGCCAACAATGTTAAAAGTCTCACGGCCATATTTGGACTAGCTGGAACCAAGACACAGAAGAGTGACTTAGGGTAGTGAACGGTGCATTACAATAGTCAAGATGGGAGGAGACAAAACTGCTAAGATTTTTTTGCAGATCTTTTGAAAGCACTACAGATTGGATTTTGGCAATGTTTCTTAAGTGAAAGAAGCATGATTGGACCACTTTATTTACATGCAATTCAAAGTTCATGTGTTGGTCAAACAAAGACTCCTAGGTTTTTCAGGCTGGCTTAACATTTGCTGCTATAGGACCAATACACTGCTGTATTATAGCACAGATGCCCCCGGGGCCTATAGCAAGGACTTCAGTTTTGTCAGGGTTAAGCACGAGACAGTTATAAGACATCCCGTCCTTAATAGCTGTTAAGCAGTCTTGAATGGTAGAGCGCTTACTACGGTCACTCGGTTTGAATGAGAAATACAGCTATGTATCGTCTGCATAACAATGGTAAGAAAAACACTTAAAACGACTAATTAAAAAACCAAGGAGAAACCTATACAAGGAGCAAAGAATAGGACCAAAGATTGAACCCTGGGGCACACCACAATTCAGCAGAGCCGATGAGGAGACATAGTTATTGATAGTATCATGTATATTTTCACTATTTCATGGAGAAAGAGATGGAAACAAGCAATGATCAAGTACAATTTTATTGATGAGTACATAGAGCAAATCTGTACACAGATAAATTACTACAGTCAGTTCAGTCTAACGGCATGTTAAGTTCTGATTTGTTCACAAGCTTGAAATTAGTATATCGGTCTAAACTAAATAAAGCATTCTATTGGTCAAGGGGGAACATATGTGTTACCTCCCAGTTTTGAAAGGACACAAATGCATACAGGAACACGAATGCATCTGTGTCATGTCGCTCTGGCCTTCAGTGTCTCAGAAAGGCACATTCTATCTCTTTGGTGATCTGGCTTTCACTCTAACCCTTCCCCCACATTGGAACAACAGCTTAGACTAAACAAAATTTGCCCTTACAATAGCCACAGAAAAACTCCTACCAGACAACTAGGAGGTAAACCAGTCAAGTGCAGTCCCAGTTATAGTATGGTAGTATCCTAGAATTAATATGTGTGGTGGGAACACAGGGCTGTTATGGTTTAAGCTCCGGCAAACAAGATAGCTGACACACTGTTGGCAAAGCAATTTGTTGCGCGCAACAACATCATTAAGCTCATGTTTCCGTTGGCTCAGCGTGTCAAGCAAACACATGTATCGTGTTTTAAGATAAGGTTAGCTAATTTGTATGCTGTTACACGCGGGTAAACCTTTTGTTATGTATAAAATGACTATGTTCGGTTGTCATGGTAACAACCCGCATCGTCTTCAAAAAAACAAATCAGCAATGGCACTTCCAAAACAATCTGAAATCCTTATCCAACTGTCTAATGCCACTACTGGCCAGGTTGGACTAGGACACGTTACCTTGGTGATGTGTGTGCATGCAGCCACAGATGCAGACGACATGTACAACAGAGCAGAGCTCTCAGGACTAGGAGAACTGGGCCAAATACATGGGGACTGCTTAACGCATGGGCTGGATGTCATCCACTCTGGTACATACACATACCTTTGAAAGCAGCTAATAACGCACCTGGTGAAATACTTTTTATAATTTACACAGGAGGGGACATGCATGGATGAGATAATGCATGAGCACCACCACCCACCACATATGGTCTGCTTCTGTCCCTGGCACTGGTCATTACAGCTGAGAGGAGAGAAGATGAGAGGAGAGAAGATGAGAGGAGAGGAGAAGAGAAGAGAGGAGAAGGCACAGATGAGTAATGTGGAGAACGAAATGGAAACTAAAGCCAGAAAATAGCTTTATCTTTCAAATTGGGTGTCCGTTTTTGCAATCATGCCACGACCGTTAAATTCATAACACTGGTTTTTATGGGTCAAAAAATGCGAGCCATATCCCTACTCTCCTCTTTCAAACGATGCCTTTAATAATCCAATATTGAGACACTTAACCTCTCGGCCTTCCAGTCAGTAATGTATTGTAAAAGCCAAGCAATCCAGAAATCCAAATCTCTGCGATGTGTCCGGTGATGACCTGCATTGAGCTATAATTACAGGAAGAGAAATCACACTTGGTTAACCTAGTGCCATTATGAGAATGGTGAAGACGAAGAGAGAGAAAAAAAGAGAAAGAATAAAGAAATGAAGGGATTGAAAGAAAGATAAAGAGGTGGATGGTTAGAGACTGGATTTGAGATGGAAACATCACAACGTTGATTCACATCCTGAATGCCTTCTGTGAGAACTAAAACAAAACTGCACACAGTGGATGGCGCGCATTCTTACTCACACACACACACACACGCACGCACGCACTAAAACACTCCCATACTTACTCACTACCGTAATTCTCCTCAAGGAAGGTGTTACGAACGAGAACACCTTAGGTAACTCGCACATGTGTAACATAGGATGTGTTGGCAGACTGGACTCACGTGTTGAAATGCAAAGGTTGGATTGAGTTAAGAAATAACTCACACCCAGCTGTGAACCTACAGCTCATTCCTCTCAGCCACGGCTGCCATTTCCAAGCCCTCCGTGCTGCACTGAGAAATTGCAACTGAGCCATGATGGTGGCATCACACACTCCCAACTCTATAAACGACAGACAATATCTAACAATTACTTAATGTATTATATTATAATATGCCATAACACTGCGGCGTAGACAGCTCACCAACAATGGTTTTACTTTCTTACTTATATATGTTTCCTGCAGGCCACAGTCCGTGTGCAAGCAATAGCAGAGCAAGAAGGAAATTGGCCCCAAGGGACAACCAAGTTTGTTCTGGTGAAAAACATCTCAAGCGCAACACATTTTTGTTCAATTTTCCCATTTAGAAAAAAAACCAGCCCGATCAAAGGTTAAATCAATCACAGCAGGCTGTTATGGTTTTGTTAAAGTGTACAGGTTTTGTTTTCTCAGATTGTTTTTCTATTTTTCCTAAATGGTAACGCTTTTAAAACGCTCACTAAGTGTGCAATATGAAATGCACTGTATGCCAGGAAATAAATCCCAACGTACTGCTGATTGCTGCTTATGTTGGTTGGTTAGACAGGCAGTCAATGGTGCCTTTTTCCCCCAATTAGTGATCTGACATCAGCTCATGGTCTCACTAACAAGCTAACAAGGGGCTGGAACTATAGGAGATCACAGGTACACTCTGTGTCTATATAGCCCTCTCAAGGTGTGTGTGCTTGTTTGTGGGTGTGTTTGTGGGTGTGTGCATGTGAATTTCTCCATGCAATACATATACATATATATATATATATATATTTATATATATTTGATTGAGAAATTAACATGCACACACCCACAAAC
>JAVQIZ010205633.1:0-10021 GCA_036023535.2 Galaxias brevipinnis
GAGTGGCACATCATGTTTCATCCATCAAACCGATGCGACGCTCAAGATCCAAAATAGCAACAGGGACATGAGCCTGATCAGGGCCCTAGTGATGGCTGACATGCTGTCAACCTTAGTTATTACTGTCTTGTGTTACTGGGTGTGTGTGTGTGTGTGTGTGTGTGTGTGCGTGTGTGTGCGTGCGTGCGTGTGTGTGTGTGTGTGTGTGTGTGTGTGTGTGTTTAACCTGAGTTATTACAGTCTCATATGTCTGAGGGGAGATATGATGGGTTAGACTGGGCCGAGGATCACAGAGACCACAGAGGGAATAGGAAGGGCAAGAGGAAACATCACAGTGATTTTCAGGGGTTTGTGAGAATGAAATAAAAGCTGATAGTTACACAGCTGAGATTTAGCTCCACTATAGCCAGCCGGAGGCTCTGGTACTGCTGGCTGACCAAAATCTTGCTGTTTTCTGAACCTCAGTCGAACCATCATACAAGGACGTTCTGGGGATATGAGCATACTCAATCAAAATATGTATTCGGTTCAACACTCCATCAGTGGACGTTAACAACATGGGTGACCGTGAGCCTTCAATTAGCAACTCTCTCTTTGGCTTCTGTTCCTATCAGGGCCAAGGGCATGGCTACACAAACATGCACTAACATGCACATGCACACACACACACACACACACACACACACACACACACACATACACAGTGCAAACACACGTACACACAAACACAGCAGTCTCTGACTCTGGAGGACCGGAATGCCCTTTTTCCTGCCCTCTTTTCTTAATCCTGGAAATTAGTCCGAAATAATTAATGATAAAAATGTGGAAAAAGTCGGGGGCAGGGAGCCTTGAAGATAGAGTTGTGCTGGGTAAGCATTAAATTCCCCCGTTCTCAAGGTCCTCAAGGATCACTGCTCTCTCTGGCTCTGATTCCAACCCTACTTCACCGGCGGAGGGCAGAGGGGGCCGCTTTCATATCCCTCTGCCCTCTCCTTTCCTCTCTCCCTCCCTGTCCTTGCCCCCCCCCCCCCCTCCCCCCCCTCTCTCTCTCACCCTCCCTTGGTCCTCCGCTCTGCACTTCGCCCCTCTCTCTCTCAATCCCATAATGCTCTAGCGGTAGCTCGCTAAAAGCCCTTTAGAAAGTAGAGGGAAGATGTTGAAACTTGTTTATGGAACGAAGCCTTGCTCATTCACATGTCTGTGATCCTAATGAGAGGATCAATTAGCATTTAGTGGAAGCAGATTACATACTGCGGTGCCAAGTGTATTATCATTAAATGCAGAAGTGATGATGAGGAGGAGGATGATGACGGCAACGATGACGAAGGCGGTAATGATGATCTAGTAGAGACGCACAGATTTGTTCTGCCAAGGGTATGAGGAAAGTTCACGACCTTATGATGTCAGCACATGGCCACACACAATTAAAACATGGCCGACTAGCAGAACAAAATGCAATGTCATTGTGTCCCTGAGATTAATGCATGTGTCTGTATGTGGAGTGCAAAAAGAAAGTGGTCTATAACCGTCAGACTACTGTTCTCTTGATTGTGTATGTCTGTGCATGTGTCTGTGCATGCAGCCTGTATTTGAAAGCCTACGCACAGGAGCTACATCTCCGTTAGTGCAACTCCTACCAACAGATTTAAGGACACACTTCGCCACTAGTGAATGTAGGAGGGGAAAAAAAGAGGAGATATCTTTTCTTTCTCAATGACCACTTCTGCCCCCTGGTGGCAATTTTGAAAAATCACCTGTCCCCACTCTTTTAATGAGAGCCATGCAGGCTGCCTCAAATTGTTGTACGCTGTGTGTGTGTGTGTGTGTGTGTGTGTGTGTGTGTGTGTGTGTGGTATATGCAAGTAGTCTGGGGGTTTCTGCTTATTGCACCACCTCGGATCCCCGCAGGGGGACTTTGATCTTCAGTGCACATTTAAATTCCAAAAGAGGCACAAAGCACCGGGGAGAGTCGTTCGTTTCATTCACAAGGAGCAGCGACTAGGATTTAGAGCTCTAATAAAGAGATAAAATAAGTGTCTTTTTTTCTCATAATTGCCATGGAACACATCCACAAAAATGATGGGGTAGTGTTGCAGTTAGAGTAGGTGATTGTATACGATGTTTAGCGGGAAATGATTAGGCCCATCACCGCTAGAACAGATTACAATAGAACTGTGATAAATGTTGGCCACGCACGGTCTGTGTTGCCACATGAATTCCTGTCAGTATTGGGGGACCAAAAACTACAATACTAATGTACCTAAGGGCACTATTATCACATTGGGTAATTATTTACAACAGCCATATGTGGACTGACAATGTGGTGCTTTTCTTCCCTAATTAAATAATTAAAGTGTTCTCTCAAATACGAAATCACACTTAAATGAAGTGAGACAATCTTTCAGTATACAGTTTAAATATGAATTCAAATTCATGGTCAGCATATTGGTTATAACACAGTGTAGAATTATCTTCAAGCAAAAGTAGATATTGATTACGCTATCAATTCTCAATTTTTTTTTCCGTAAAGGAGAAAAGACTAGATCCTGAGAATCTTTCAAATTATCACTTATAAAATTAAGGAAAAGAGAAAAGGTTGAGGATATACCCTTTGGACTATTGAAGCTGGTCCAGAATGCGTGTGGTTATATCCATCTCCAGGATCGGAGTATTAGGAGTGTGTGAGATGTAGTTCAGTATTTTTGCCAGTAGATGGCATCAACAGTTTAAAGTGCAGGGTTGTCTGGCTGAACAACTGGCCCCTACTACTCCCACAGCCATTAAGAGAAGCCACTTGTTGTGACTCACACACACATGCATGCATGCACGCACACACACACACACACACACACACACACACGCAAACACATGTACATGTATTTCTCATCCTATCTTCATCCACCCTTATTATTCTATTTTCGTCTGTGATCAATGCCAGAAATGGCTCCTGTCTAAACAGTATTGCTGGAGTGCATTAGTCTCTGCCCCTACCAACACCTTGGGCTGTGGCTCTATTTTGACACATGCTAAGCAGTCTTGTAAAAGCCTGTGTGGGATCAATACAAATACAACCAAGAGAAGGGAAGGATTAGCTATTGATCGGGGTAATGGGGTGATTCCTTCAACTGGTAATTTAATCTGTTATTAGTTACACGGTCGATTTACAATAAAGTGTTTTTTGTGAGTGGTGTGTGTTTGTAAAAACAAATTGTGGGTATTAATGTAGTTTTTCAGAATACTGCAACTTGATATAAATCTAAGATAAAGGGTTAGAAGTAGAGACAGGCTACTAAGTATGTTCTAACGTGCAATGCTGGGCATGAAAGGAGGTAGGGAAAGTTTAAGACATTCTTCAGTGGCGATGTTGAAGACTCCTAACGATGCATGACGCTGTGGGCTGAATGGGGGGGACCTAATACCTGAATGTAATTGTATGTCTTTGTGTCAGAGAAAACACACAGAAACGAGAAAGGAATAAATCCCACAGGCTTTCACCATACCTTATGCAGCCATTTCAGAATGCGCAGTGGATCGATGGGTCATAGTAGTCTATGTCATGTCACCCTAACCCATCACTCAGATTGCTAAACACGAGAATTCGAAGTAAATTTTCAAAATTTTTAATACACGAACAATAACAGAAACATAGCACCTGCCACCTACTATTAAACAATAATGATGACGTAATTACGGTGTGAGAATATTTCAAAACCAGGTCCGCAGTAGTCGACGCTGTAGTACTGACTTATATTAAAAATCACTAGAGCATAGTAATAGCTATGCATGGTAATACTACGCACAACCGCAACATTGTTACATGGCGCAGTCCACAGTACTGGCTATGAAAATAACCGTTGACATTTGTTTTGCTCGTTTTACGGAGTGACAAAGATGATGAAGTACGATGGCTGTGAGAAAAACAATTGTGGAATGTTTGAAAAATATATAATTTCCCCTCTAACGCAGTTTGCCTTGTATTGCACCAACATTGAAATCGATCTTATTTTAATATTAGGCATAATAATGAGGCATTTACTTCTGGATTTTCGAACGTTAAATACTTAGTTTTTCAACAAATAGGCTACGTAATACAGAGACGCAAAACTGAGGTGGCACCAATTATATCTGAGGTGGCAATGCTACCTTTGGCCTCTCTGTGGCGCCGAGCCTGAGCAAGCAGAATGCAATTCAAACTCAGTTTTACAACTGACAACCCTTACACAAGACTTCTAATTATATAAACCAAACATAAACCAACAGGCCAAAGTAGAATCCCTACTTTCCAAAATAGTAGTTGCACTTTCACCATCCCCCCAGAATGTCTGAAGGCATAAGGGCCATGAGAATAGCAGAGGGCAACACCTACTTGCAGAAAAAACAACGCTTAGAATGAATGAATATGCAATTAAACACAGGAAATTATAAAGATGCATTATTTAGTTTACCTGACATAAGAAATAACGTGTTAAACAGTTAATTAGCTATAGACCTAATGTCTTTGATTCAATATTAATATCACTGTGTATTTAAAATAAATGGGATTTGTCGTTTTTTTGTGTAGTTATACAGATCTTTCATAATTAGGAAGGGCAAGCAACGAACATTGTGGAAATTGGGGAGACCAGGTATGGTTGTAACATGGGGAGAGTTGTAACACCACCAATTCCACCCATCAGGGATAAGATAGGAGTAATATGATAATTTCAGTGTTTTAACTAAGTTCCTCCCTGATCCAACATAGTGGTTGTCAAGGCTGGAAACAGGTGCATGCAGATATAGTGAAAAACATTATTTTGAGGTTAGAAAGTAAGACTACATTTTGTTTGGTACTTATAATATTGCAGATACAAGTATGTGATTTATATTAGATTCAATTGTAGTTTATCAGGCTACATGTGATGCATTTTTCCCCTGCAAATTTCAAACCATTATGTTAACACAGCAGGCTAAACTACGTGTGACAGGGGTGTGGTGGGTTGTAACATATCTAAGGATTACGGGACCTCAGACCACAAAACATAAGTTGTGTTCCTATACAAATTGGCAACCCTAAATCAAATAGGAGTGTCGGTAAAATGTGTCCTATGTACTTTGTGGGCTCACCAATCCTGCACTCCAGGGTTACCAGCATTCATTTGTTACCATTGTGACTGATAAAGAATATTCAAACATAGACACACGCACACAGAAGGACACACATTGACCTTGTTTTTACCTGAGCTAAATGTTCTTTACCCAGGTATGTTTTAGTAGAATGCGCAGCGATTACGGTTATATAAATTTATATAAGTTTATTCCAGTTATAAAATGGTGATTACTTTAAGATCTTTAGATACCAAAAGTGGCAACGTGCCCCAGGTTGAAGACATACGATGATTGAAAATGGGTATACTCTATTTACAAATTGGGGAGTTGCCAAAAGTTTAGGGTGGTTTTGAACATTCATTCATTTAGCAGACGCTTTTATCCCCAAAAAATAAATGTGTTGAAAGAGACTCACAATGCTTGTACAATTTAGTTGCTTTGCATGACAACTTGGTGTTATATGTTGAATAAAGTCTGCTCTTGAATTGTGAACTCTCAACTCATAGACGTTTTCTTTAAATTAGTCAAAGTTTAAGTATTTAGTCGTCTAAAAACCAATGACAACATCAACTCCAAAGGTCTGCCATATTCTTGCCGATGTTTAAGTTGGTGCCATTTGTAGTAAACAAATGTGGGTACTTTGTATCAAAGTTTAAGAACACTAGCTGAGTTTCAGTGTCTGAAGCAAAACGTGTTACAACTGTACCCGATCTCCCCTAAATGTAGGCTATTTCGTTTAAAGTACATACCAACACACACAAAGGTATACCGACACACTAACACTTACTAACACTTACACACATGAACACACACACACACACACACACACACACACACACACACACACTAACACCTACACACATAAACACATTGAAACAACAAGCCTGACGTAGAAAAGTTTTTGTTCAACTATATCGTAATTCTAGTTATTGCGTAGAGTAGGCTATATGCATCTATTATTATTAGCTGATGTCCTGTCGTAAACTATATTCACACATTTCTGAATTATTGTATTGCCTTCAAAACACTATATATGAAATCTACGCTAAACTAGGGCTTCAGTGACTGTAGACCTATATGGGTACGTTCGGGAAAGGAGGGGACAAACAGGACTGGGATAAGCAGGCAGTCACGAGGCAGAAGAGGGTGCCGGTCACACACATGAAGGGTACAAAAGACTCAAGGGTTATGTTGATGGCTGGCAAGTAGAAGATGCAGCACATACATTAAGTCTTCAAGTTGTTAATTAATCAAAATAATGAATGAATGAATGTATGGTTTTATGAATGTGATTTGACTTGAAATGTATGACACAAATGTAGCCTATGACTCAAGCAAGCACACTTGCCTTGTGCTAACAACAAGTTCCTTCTTTCCAAAAAAATGCACTTTCAATGACTGACAGGTAGTTCACCATAGCTTTTAATCAAAAGTAGCTTAGGCAATACTATTTATTTCAGACGTTCCGATTTCCCCTCCTTTGGTTTTGTGAATCTCAATTGAACGCAACCCTTTATGTTTCTAATATTTGGCCACATTGGCCATCCATAACTAAATAGAAAAATCACCACATTACACGATAGTTGCTGTGTTTTCTCACTACTCGTTGTCCACATCCACGAATGTGGACGTCAAACGCAGCCTCAACATTTTCAACAGAATTGATCCAACTCCAGAATTACACGTCCAGCCCAAAAACAAGAACAAGCCAAGCTTATCAGTTGACTGCTCGATATTTTCTATTTTTATCCGTTGGCACTGTTTCTCGTCTTATTTTTAGTTATTTAATGTAACATTCAGTAATAAAACGAAGCAAAACCCGCCACCATGGACTCATTTGGTCATTTATTCCAAATTTATTTGAAGTCAAGACTTTTTTTGTAATCAAAATCCTATAGTTTGAGTGTCGTGAGAAGACGCCAGTCATTAGAAATCGACATTGTTTGTGAATAAAAAGAATGGTGGGAAATCAGAAGATTATGGATTGATACAAATAGTCGCGCTCGCGCCAACCCGAGCCCGAGTTGAATTAATGTGTTACTATTTTTGGCGCTCCTGTGTTTCCAGGGGAAACCTAATGACGCAATGACGTCAATGCAGGTCAGCAGTAGACTGGAGGAATTGAGTGCTTCCATTAGATTTTGCAGTATTTTCCATGAAACGCGGAAAGGACAAATGGATTAGATGAAAATGAACAAAAACATATACAATATAATTGGAATTGAGCGAATGGTAGACTCGCTGAGACGGATATTAGGAGGAGGATGGAGAGCGAAAAAAAACATAGTCGTGCATATCAATGGGGATCCGTTTAATTTTTCAGGGATTATGTAAAAATAAAAGAGAGAAACAAAATGATACATACTTCCGTGGATCGGTGATGACTCGGTGAGCCCAATTTATGTTTTTTTCCTGACTTCTAGAATTTAGGAAAGGGGGACTGGAATGCACGTATTTGTCATGCCATTCTATTTTCGTGGCTGGGGTGTCCCGTGTTTGTAGCTGAAGCTGAGCAATGTTTTCGGTTGTGGTAAGACATTCTGCAATATATAATAAAAAAAATGAACATTTGATTGTTAATTAATGTTTTCATAACGTCAAGTTGATTTCTAGTTTACAAGCAACGCTGCAGCTGGAGCCTGGACATGTCTCTTGTAGATATAGCCTATAGTTTTTCCAAGGCAACACAAATGCTGTCCATCGATAAAATACATGCATTTTATGGGGGGAAATGATTTAAGGTTATGTGGGCTTGATGGGCCAATGGTATGAAATGTAAATTGAAAAGAAAAAACAGCAAGTGTAATAAACCGTATAGTCAAAATGCAATTGATTGCTATTGCAATGTAAATTCGAATACACCCAACGATACATTGTATTGAATCGAGATGTGCAAAGGGTTGAATTGCATAGGTGAGAGTAATCGATAGATGCTACATGAAGTAGTAGATTATCGTTTGCATGGAGGTTACTTTCAATGGCTTGGGGAGTGGGGGGTGGGGGTGGGGGGGCAGTCGTGCGCGTGGAGCAGGTATAAAAAGGATTCACACACACATACACACGCTCTGGAAATATGCTTTTATAGCAACAAGTGCCAATTCATTCGTACTGTTACGTGCCGTGGACATATCAAAAGCTCAACGTTCATTACAGAGAGAGAGAGAGAGAGAGAGAGAGAGAGAGAGAGAGAGAGAGAGAGAGAGAGAGGGATAGATAGAGAGAGAGAGAATGAGAGAGAGAGAGAGCGAGAGAGAGAGAGAGAGAGATGATTGATTTGTCATAATTGAAATTATGTAAAAATTATTTTCACTAAAGTCATTAGAACCATTACCTTTTAATATCATATCCCACCATTACTCCCTCATTTCCAATGAACGACTTGTCTCCTGGGGAGGGCGAGGGCGTACATTGTGTAGCAGCAAACGGGGCTTGGCTGGTTTCAGAACCATGGACAACACCCGGCATTGCGCGTTGGGCCAAGGTTTTTCAGCACCATGGCGAGCGCCCGCCTTGAAACCTCAGATAACCGAGGTGTCACTGGAAAAGCATTCTCAAAAAGGTTCAAATAGATCTTCACTATAAATGGGCTACTACCTGAGGAACTGTTGGGGAAAAAAGCTGTCAGCATGGGTGGAAATTATCGCAGGCCCGTGTTATAAATGGTTTATTTTGCGGAAATAAACTCGAAACTGAAGCCACAATCGTGTCACGAAAAATAATCTGCGAGACAAGGCTAACTGGGCCATAGCCAGGGCAAATTTAGAGAAACAGGGGTAGGGGATGTGACACTTTTTCCACATATGACGCATTTGGTGAGGTAAGCGTGATAGATGCTTGCGTGTACTTGTGGCCTCGTCAGTTGGTCCCTGGTTGCCTTCAGCTTGACGTAACCCACCAAGAGTACCATTTTATCCAGTTGAGGTCGTGTGCTTTACGCCTTGCTAAAAGCAACACACTCAAAGCAGAGGCCCGTCTTTTTAGGCTTAGCTTTGCTGAAGCCTGAAATCTCTTGATGTTAGCTGGTTGAATGGATATAGATGTAAAGGATGTAAAATAAAAAAAAAGAGAGAACAAAATATGAAATAAAATACTGTGAGACATCATCGACTTATGAGTTTATTATGCTCCAAATAAGATTTCCTCAACCTTATATATAGTTAATTATCCTTACAAGATCAGGTTTTATGTGCAAAAAATACACCTTTCACTATGTCAACTCGTTTATGCTGTGGAGGGGTTCTTTGATATTGAACAGAGTGTCGAAGGGGTGGAGTAAATGCACACACGAGCGTGCGCGCACACACACACGCACACACACGCACGCACACACACACACTCACACACACGCACACACACACACACACACATACATACACACACACACACACACACGCGCGCACACACACACACACACACACACACACACACACACACACAAATCAGCCATGACATGATTTACATAAAACTATAAATGGATATACTTTTTTTTTTGGTGGTTCTAAATAAAAAATATCCAAACAGCGTGTGAAACGATCAAATATCCCATAGTAAATATTTGTATAGGGCTGAATAGTTTCACTGTTCTGCATCTGTATGTCTTTATGTAAATGGTACTAATAATAATAATAATAACTTTAATTTAAGAGCACCTTTCTAAAACTCAAGGACACTTTACAATGCATATTAAAATCAGTAGGCAACAACAATAAAAGGAGGTTAGGAGGAGCTAAAAGCCTGACAGAACAAATGTTTTAAGAAGTTTTTTAAAAGTGTCCAGGGACTCTGCGTTTCGAATTTCAACGGGGAGGGTGTTCCAAATGGTGGGGGCAGCCACACTGAATGCTCTGCCCCCATATGTCCGTAGCCTGGTGTGAGGGATGGAGAGCAGTTCCCTAGTTGAAGACCTGAGATTCCGGGAGGAGATGTAGGGGAGTAG